>VYZS01035583.1:0-14538 GCA_013400695.1 Neodrepanis coruscans
GGGAGTGCCAAAAAAATGTGAGGAAACACAAAGAACTACTGAGTAGTAGAAAACTAGGTCTGAAGATCCAGAGCCGGGCAGAGGCAGCCAGTCAGCAGAAAGGATGTCTGGCTACATCAATTCGTAGCTTAGAGTGGACCCAACAATCTCATGCTATTGTAGAAAACGTAGAGCTGATCACCACGGTGGGCTGTACACACAGGAATATAATCCACAGACACACAACACTCAACTCCATCCTCAGCACCAGACTAGGGAAGAGGATCTGCCTAGTCCTGGCAGCTCTGTCATGTCAGGAAGGCAGGGATCAGAAGCAGTTAGATGTGCTGAACATCAGGAGCACTCACAGGTCACATTTTTTTTCAGCCTTTGATCACGAGGAAAGACTGAAAGAGCTGAGGGAGGGGAAGGGAACTCCCTCTGCAGAGACAAATTAAACAGAACAGACTGTAGGAAAGGTCTTTTTGTTTTTTCCCCAACCCCCCTCTTCCTGCCTTTCATCAGGGATGAGCTCTGGACACTAGGAGATCCCACCAGCTCTATTTATTTTCCACTATTCTAGAACAAGAGTAAAGCAGACAGAGTGGCTAAGCAGTCCATAAATAGGGCTTGTTCTAAAATTAGGCCTTTGATCTTCCAGAGAAAGGGAGAAAAGAAAGAAGAAAATAAGCCACGTTACCAGCCAAAAAGCACGGTTCACTTCTCCTCTATTCATCTTTTAATAACTGCTGGCTCGTTAAGTCAGACACTGACTCCCAGAGGGACTGTCTCTCTCCTCATTGTTTATCCATGCCATCCGAGTCACAACCACTCTGGCCAGCAAAATTCAAAACATTACCTTTCAAGCTCCATCCCACTTTGATCCAGAGCTCATTGTGTCTATAATACAGTAGATTTATTTTTCATTCTCTCTGTTCTTTCTTTCTCTAATGGATGCCACTGGAAAAGGGTCTCAAAGATCTGCATGTTCCTAAACTGGCAGCAAGCTCTGTGAAATACCTGACATGTCAGAATCACTGTGTAACCTGTTGGCTCATCCCTGGTGCATCCCGGCTTCTGTTGTGCAAGAAAAGACAAGACATGGTCTCATTTCCATGCAGACAGCAGTTCACTGCACCAAGGGCCCAACACCCAAAAATGTCACAGCCATTTTGTGCAGATCCTGGTCAGAATAGGGGAACCACTTCAGGCCCAAGTGACCAGGTCAGCTCCAGTCACATGCAACTCGGAGGCTTGAGGCAATGTTGGTTTTGCCTTTTGTTAGAACTGCACCCAATAAAAGTTATTTACAAACTGTCCCTCCCAGCTTTGCAAGGGCCAACAAGACTTCAAAATTGTAATACCCCCCCTCTGCTGTCTTCTCCTGCAGTTCTCCCACCAAACCCTAAAGGCAAAACAGAGAATCCTGAAGAGTCTGGTGCTCATCTGCCTCCCACAGCCTTGCAGAGAAGGCCTGCAGAGAAAAGGAGCTCGCAGCTACAACAGGGAAATTCAGATAAATGTCTTGAGTACATCAGCTAAATATGCACCACTTACCTCCAGAAAGAGGTACCATATCAGTAAGTATTTTACTGTGGGAGAAACACATCTATATATCTCACATCTATAGGTTCCCACAGTTGGCAGTGGCAATGCTGGTTGCTGAGTTTGGTTCCCAGCTGTACAAGAAGACAGTGGACAAGGGTACCGGTAAGTCATTAGGACAAATCCTTCTTTGTTATAGCTTACAATTCCAAGACCAACCCCTTAGAACATTCCTCCCTCACCAAGTAGCTGCAGGTTCATTCCCCACTCTATTCTCTCTATTCTGTAAGTTCATCACAGCTGAGAACAGAAGGGGGTCCCTACATTCATCCAGCATATGCCCCTCCTAGGGCAACATTAGGATGGAAGGTAAAGCAGAATACCTGAGAGGACTCACTGGAAAATCCAACCCAAGGACAGGCACTATTTAGAAGAGATGGAAACAGTACATTGGCTTAATAGACAGAAGGCTTTTACCAAGCAATGCTGTAACAATCAGCATTTACCTTTGAAGAATAGCAAATAAACAATGAACAGACTTCCAAACATCTCTAACTGAATGCCTGCAAATAATCTGGAAATCTGAACACCTGAAGTAGTTTTGCAAATGCCATTCTCAAAACAAGTGAACAATATTATTGATGTCACTTAAAAACACAGTTTCAGCACAGCCCCACAGGGCACATTAAAAATGGGTAGTTGGGGTAACTCTGCCCCACATCAGTTGGGACTGTACCACATGGGACCAACCTGGCAGCCATTCTGGTGGAAGCAATGACAGCCACACCATTAGCTCAGAGGAAAACTTTCATAACGTCAGCCTGGAAACGCCTGAATAAACTTCAGAGTTCCTGAAACAGTTACTATGGAGTCACTATGGAAACAAGCGGTGAGTTAAGCCAAGTGCTAATCTCAGCGAAATATAAAACAAGAATGCTTGTAGTCCTTTAGCTTCCTTACTGCAAGGCTTGCTGCTCAAACACAAGGCTGGTTTACAATCCTAAGGCCCAGACACTCTTTCCTCACTCAAAAATACACACCAATATGCAGCTTAGTGTATAATTGAAGGGTAAATTTAGCGTAACAGACTAGAAGCCAAGCACAGTAGCAATGTGGGTCTCCTCTAACCCAACCCCACACACTCTGGGGAGAGAAAAGAGAGGATCTGTCCTTGCACAAGGTGGTTTTAAACAGCCATTCACAGACCCACCAGTGTGCAATCCCTGAGGTATGTGGTCCCAGGGATGTGGTCAAAACATCCCTGCAGGCTTCAGCAGCTACAACTTTCCTTCCAGTGAGTCCAGTTCCAAGGAACAACTGAGACCACTCAGGCATGTAATCCACATCACAGGAGCTGTGTGTGAGTAGTATCAAACGGAACACATTCATTAGAGTTAATCAAGCTCCTGTCTTGTGCAGGTCATGCTGCTCTTCAGCAGGACTCTGGGAAAGCAAAGATAAATTACTCACCTGCAAAACAGAAACCCCAAAACACTCACATGGCCGTTGACACACAGAGATGTCTGGTTTGTCTTGGGGGAGAAAAGAAAGATGGAGCTTTGCAGAGAAAAGACCTAAAACTTCCTCTTCCCACCAGTCCTGTACAGAAACCAGCAGGAGATCATGTGGACTAGAAACATTCATGCACTGCTTCTTTTTAGTAAACAGTGAGGAAAGAGTACATGAAATACACTGAAAACAGCTGTTAAAAACATTTTTCAAACTGCTGCAGACCTGTTGCTGAACAGCAGCATAAGAATCAATACTGGGAGGAGGAAAAGGGATTCAGAGCACACTTTCTACCTGCAGAGATACGTGGTTGGTCATTTCACAAAGTCTCAGGTATTTTATATAGTGAAACTCAACCTGGCTTTTACAGGTACCCAACATCAGCACAAGCAAGATCTGTGCTGACCTGTGCACAGCCAATCCCAGAAACATGTCAGTGCAGCAACATGTCAGTGCAGCAACATGTCCCAGCACTAAAACCCCTTTCTGTGAACACACAGCACTTCTAGCACCTGATTCCTTCCACTCTCCAGTGTCCACTCAAAAGCAGACCTTGAAGCTTCTCACACCGAAAACAAATCACAGAGCACCTGCATGCACACACAGCTTGGTGATGCACTGCCTTAAACATTACTCAGTGATACTGCATCAGGAAAAAACCTCTTTTTTCTCGAGGACTTAAAGTTCCCACAGTTAAACCTTCCTCCAGGAGGTAATTACCTAACTTTTCTAGTTAATGAGAGCCACCATAAAACAGGTATGTGGAAATACTACTGCCACAAATATCAACTCACATGCTGTTACTTTAGTTCACACAATAGCTTATAGATTAAGTAAAATATTTTACCTTGCCTTTCAAAATTCAAGTATCACAAACTAGCATGTGAAGCAAAAAAAGCATTTATGAAGTAGAAGAGAAGAAAGTAATTTATACAAAACTGAATTAGAAAGTCCAGGAGAAACAAACATCCGAATTTAAAAAAAAAAAATACTTATGCTTCTAACATTTCCTCCTTCCCTTCAAAAAATCCCAGTCCAACTTGCTTGGTTTTTTTTTTCCCCCCTGAACTGCCTGAATCAGTGTGATGAGCTTTCTCTAGAACACAATTTAAAGAGCCAGGACAGATTTTGCTTTGTCTCAGTAATTACCTCTCAGACGACAGAACTGAAACTTACTCAAACTCTTACTGAAACTCTTGCGGCCAGAATTTCATCACTACCTGATGCATTTACACAAATACTGTTCCCCTCCTTCCACACTTTCACAGGACACAAAGTTTAGAGGCACATGTCTCATATCACCGCTCTGAGCCAATTTCATTCCAGGTTGTTCATTACTTGTTGTCTGTTAAACTCTGACCCTTGGGAAGGCATGGAATGAGCAGCTAATTCATTACTAGTGAAATATCTGACATTTATTAATGATGTGAGGATACCCTGCAAGAAGACACCAAGTTCAAATGTTCACATTGCAGCAGATCATAAACTTATGCTGAACACCATGATTGAAAGAGAGTACAGTTGAGTGGTAAAAGCAAACCTAAGGCCTCCGAGCTTTGAGAGTCCATTTCTCTGAATGCTTAACATTACTGGTCACAGGAGAGGGAAAAACATCAAAGAGATGCAGCAGTGTAAACATGAAATGCCAAAGAAGTCATTAAAATAATATTTTATTTTACGAATAAAAACTAAACAGAATTTGGATATGGTTCTATTTTCTCTTTTTCCCTGTTTCCTTTGAATTATGATGATCATCTCTTTTTGAACCAAGGCCGTATCTACCATTCCTGTGCTGATCCTGCCACTCACTCTCCAGCTGTCTCAGCATTTCCTGTGTCAGAAGTCCTTCTCGCAGCAGTCTGTTGGCAAGAGACCCACGTCCATAGCTTTTCAGATGCTCCTGCCTCGTGCCAGACTGAGAGGCCCTCAGGTTCCTCACTCTCCTGAGCGCTGGAGCCTCGGCTGCAACAGACAGTGCCTCTGGGGACTTGGCACCCTGACGGTCTGAAGCCTCCCTGCCATCCCTCTTAGTCCTGGGAAGGGTAAAGTCTTCGGGCACAACATCTGCTGTGCCAGGAGCAGCTGCGGCCTGGGACGCCCGGATCAGCTTCGTGATGTTGCACACGCCAACTTGTATAATGTCGTCCAGTTTCTTCTGAATATCCCTTACAAGGGCAGCATCAGGGAACATATCCATGAAGCGGTAACTGAGAGAGGCAAAACAGCACAGTTAAACCTTTTCACTACAGGAATGCTGACCAGGACAAAAATGGGATACACACTAAGTAAGGAAAACGTATTACGTGTAGCGGGGGAAGGCCACTGCACTTTAATTTGCATTTCAGCTGCTCCAGTCCAGGATCACTTTGTTTCTACCTTTTTCTCTTTGTCAGTCACCAACTTCCCTCTGCAGAATCCCTGACTCGCTCCCACAACATCACTACACTTGGATTTGGCAGGACCCTCTAAAGGCCCAGAGGGGCCCATCCTGCACCATGTACACATGGGCTTCAAGACACTGCTCTTCCAGGACTGTAGGTCGTAAGTGTTAGGAGAAATAAAGCAGTTTTCAAGCACAAAGACAATACCTTAACCACAGATAGAGGTCAAAAACATCATGAACAGCTTCGAGGTGCACAAGTTCTTTGATGTTTTTTGGAGCAGCCAAGGGCCATTTGACGTGTCGGCAGAGCCAGTCGAACGTCAGGGGCTCATTTCTACTGAACTGTCGTGCAAACTGAGAAACAAGCAAAGTCCTCAGTTAGTTGGGAAAGAAGAAATCCCAGAGAAGTTAAATTCCCTGCAGTCTACACAGAATACTCCAGAAAATACCTGCTTTGTTTTACACAACCCAAATGCCACACATTCTTTTACTTAATTACTCAACACAGGAGTCACCTCTCCTTTCCAGGGCCTCGTTAATACAATTTGTCCATGGGCCATGCACAGAGTTAAGCAACAAAGGCACACAGATAGCTAAAAAAGCATAACACTTGAAGGCATTTGATTTTATCTAGCAAAGCAGAAGGACTTGGTCTTCTTTAACTCTCCTTCTGTTTGGTTAATTATCTTGTTTCAGAGTCCCCAGGGTTGAGAAAACATTAAATGATTCTCCTGGCTTGGGAAACACACAACTCAGAACCCAAAAAGATTAATCTGCACTAGAAATCAGCCCTTCTGAAATTCAAGACACCTCAGCTCTTTAAGTAACAGAAAAAACAAATCAAGTGAGATTTAAAGCTAAACTTTTACAGAGCATTGATGACTTGGAATAGCTGCTTCCAAACTGGCTGCTACTAGATGCGGGTTTTTATGGGGCAAAGAAACGAGGCTTAAATTCACACAAGCATTCTCAACACCCTACCTCTCTCCAAGACCACATTATGCCCCTCTGCACAATCCCTTCAGTCCTTGGGATGCTCAACATTTTCTTAATGACACACTTTTTTTAGCTCTTCAATCAACCACCCAAATTTTAAAGATTATGAGCCCTTGTGAAGAGTAAGGGTCTGATATTTGTGACAGGAGGGCACCACAAGCAGTTCACTTTTACACTCTTTAAGTGCAGTCTCTAAAAAGGGAACAAAGGCAATACTGTCTAACAAAGTAACAGTCCCAAACAACATTATTATTAATCCTGAAAAACTGGAAAAATCAGCTGACTACAAATTCCTCCAAATAATCACTCTGGGGGCACAGTGAAAAACAATTCATTCATGCCTGCAAAGCTAAGTGAGATAATTCTGAGAGCAATTTACAGCACTGTGTTTTCAGGGAATTTAATTCTACGTAGCTGTTATCAGCAATCACCCTTAATCCCACATTCTTTTGTTGAGAAGCAGCAGCAACTTGGGTTTTAATGACTAATTTTAGGCACTCTGTGGTGCAAAGCTTAACAGTGCACAAGTGAGCAGGGAACACAACTGATCTCTCCCAGTTCAGAGCTCACCTGCAAGGACAAGGGATTCTCTGAGGCAAACAACAAAAAAGTTGACCAAACTTTAATTTACATCATGAGAACCAGTTCTCAGAAGTTAAAAGCTTTGGCCAATAAAAACAGTGAAGAATGCAATTGGGAAGGAAATAAATCTCCATCTATTTCATAGTCATACCTGTGAGCACTTTAAAAATGGTCTCAAATGATCCAATGACAAACCCCACAGTAAATACAGCAGATAGGTACAGTCTCACTGCACCAAGACCCAACAGAACACCACATTTTTCTGAGGAAAAAACCAGCTGACCTTCAACAGTGTGGTGCACACAAAAGGCTCTTTTCTGTTCAGGGGTGCAGTGCAGAAGACATATCGTGACCGCAGGTTTAGTGGAATGTGCTGAATCATATCTGCCAGAAATTTAAAGTCATCAATATTGCAGACAAAGTACATCCCATCGACTTGTGACAGACTCACAAAAATATCCTGTGAAAATAAAACCAAATGAAGAGACTGTTATTACAGGAGGGGGTTGTTAAACTTTTTATTACCAAACTAAAAAATTATTTAGTGTTTCAAAGGCCACTTGTACTGGAAGAACAACTACAACCCATCAAGTTTAAACACAGTAATAAAGAAGGGGCAGGGGAGTTCCCTCTAGTTTTTAGCAGAACTTGCCTTAAATTCTCCAACATAGGATAAGAGGAAAAAACATAACACACTATGCTTAATTTAAACACTTTCAGTCTTTTTTAGTCTCCTAAATAACAAAGTTCTGGTAGTTTACATTTGAGTTACAAAGAACATCATCATAGGAACCAGTTAATACTATGTTTAGAAGTTTCTCTGGGTTTGTCACTTGGCATGATCCAAAAAGCAAAGTTTACAGCATAAAATTCAATAATTGAGGTATTTTTAGCTCAATATCAGAATCAGATCTATTTTAGGAAGAAAGAAACACAAGATAAATATTACAATACAAGAGGAGTTCAAAGAAAACCTGGCACCTATACAAAGTTTGGAGAAACAGGAAATGCCAGTGCACACTACTGGGGGAATTTTTATGGGGTTTATGGGCCCCTTAAATTATTTCCTGAAGACCTTTCAAGTTCATTATAACACAGAACCTAAACCCATTTGCAGTCATTGCTTTCTGTGGTAGAGAGAAGCACCCAAGTGATAAAAAACACACACAGAGCTGTCTGTCAAGTTCCCAATGTGCACATACATGCAAAAGCACTGATGGTAAGTAATGCTTAATTTTTAAAGCAGAAGCTAACATTTTGATCATTCTTACAATTAGATTGGATAGAGTGGCATCAGGAAGATGATAAGCAAACATTTCTATCTGCTCAGGAGTAGGGTGCAGGCCAGCTGCCTAAAGGGAAAACAAAGAAAAAAATGCCATTAATTCTCAATATTGTTTTAAAGTTAATGCCCCAGAAACAACACACAGAAAGACAAAATGCAAGAAATCAAAGCACCCTACAGACTCCAGTGTATTTAGCACACTTATCTGAAACTCAAGAACTTTTGTGCTTCAGCTTTTAATTCTTAAGGGAGCAGCTCCAATATAAATGCAACATTGCAAGCCTCCAAATGGGACATATATCCAAAGTCACCCTGGCAGGACACAACCTGTTGTTATTACTAAATCATAAACAGACACAAGGAAAACCAATTTGGAATCAGCAGATCCTAAGGCAGCCCCAGAACACACCTGCACTCACTGGGTACTGAGCCTCTCACCTTCACAGGGGGCACAGCCTCGCTCAGAATCTCCTTCAGCTGCACCAGGTCCTCCCTGTGCATCGTGGTGACTTCCCCCTGCTTGAAGGAGGAGCCGAAGCGCCCGGCCCTGCCGGCGATCTGGAGAGCCTGGGACGTGGTAATGGAGTCTATTTCCTTCTCCCCCTTCTCATTGACAGTTGGCTTCACTATGGAGTTAAAGATGATTCTTCTTATACACCTGGAATATTTGAACAAAAACAGACACAGAATTAGGCCAAGGGAGATATTTAGTTCTTGGATTCAGTTTTAAAATTGAAGCTTAGTTCTGCCCAACCAAACTGAACGCTACTTCAGAATTGAAATGTATCTACACATAGCAGATCTTTAGCCAAATTAATCAGACTGGGGACAAATAAGCAAGGAAATTAATGCAGGCATCACACTCAAAGGAAAAAAAATACCATAACCTACTGCAAGTACTTACAAATTGAGTCCCATTCCAATTGCATCTGTAGCAACTAAAATTTTGCAGGGATCATCAGGATCATTGAATTTCTTCGCCTGTTCAAGTTTTGTTCCTAAAACAAAGACAAACCACATAGCAAACTTCTTACAAAATAAAGACAGTGTATCACTAAGACCAATGTCATTATAACAGGCTGAGAGGAAAAAAGTGGTATTTGATTGGTATTTGGCTCTTCTGGGTGGAAGGGGGCAGGGAGGATTTAAATCATTCCCAGAGCTGTGGATAGAACTCATTCAATTATATCTATCTGAAGATCAAAATTAAGTACATAATAAAGGTCTAATCCCAAGATTAAAACACCAGTCAATGAAAGCCGATTACTTTAACTATAGAGAGAAGGAAAAATAGGAAACCTGCACTGTTTTATTTTAAAATGAAGGCAGTACAAGGGGCTTTTCCTAAGAAAGGCAGCAAGAAGCAAATATTCCCCTAACAATAAAAGGAAGAGTGCTTTACCTGGTGGCAGACTGCCATAAATGACAGCACATTCCAATCCTCTGGCTTCAATCTGTCGGCTCACAGAGTAAATGTCATTCTTACTGAAGCAGACAATGCAGTCCCCAGGGCGGAGGTTATCCAAGGATTCCAAGGCATAATCCAGCACAGTCAGAGGAGTCAGTCTCTTGTAGTGCTGGACCTGGAATCAAAGTTGTCAAAGATATTTTTTTTACTTCAAAACTTCCCGTGGAATATCAACCAGCACATTTATTACCACAACTGACTGTACCACTGAGGGACTTCCCTCAGTCCTGAGGGGTTAATTCCTGCGGAGAAGGTGACACACACACACCCCCTCCCTATGCATTTGCATACTGGCAGCACTTCCCAAGCTGAGAACTGTACAGCTTTTTTAAGAAACAGAAGAACTATGGATTGTTACATGTAAACTAGATTCAAGAAAGGTAGTGTACAGGCTACAACCCATTCTACCAAGAAATGAGTGTCTATTTTTGCCCAGATATCTGAATGCTCTAACTGGTCCTCTCCTTTCAGAATTACACACACGCTTAGATATATAAAGCTACAGCTAATTCACCATGAAATTATGAAGGCTGGACTTTATTGGAACCAAATTTTATGTTTTTAATACTCTTCTCAAAAGAACTTTACCAATAAAAATACATGTATTTATGACAGCAAAGATTTGTTTCAGAAACCTTTCAATTATGTTCTGCTGGAGGTGGTACCTCTTTTAACCCCCTTCCTCATCATGTGGAGAGTAACTATCAACCAGACCAGTAAAGTCAGCAAACCCAAGGGCACTGTGTCCCCCCAGGAAGATCAGAACTGTAAAGAAAGCCCCTGAACAGCTGCAGCATCTGCAACATTCCCTGAGAGGAACTTGGCAAAGCAATACCACTATTTAAAAAGAAAGAACTTTGCAACATCTCCTTTGGTTTACAGAAACTGAGAAACATTTAACAATGGCTCCTGCAGGGTAACTTTGACTGGTGATGGCCCCAAAAGACCCGGTATTTTTTTACCTGTTTTACAGCAAAGAGAACCTAATGTTCTGTCTGTGGCTTCTCAGAGTTAAAACACTTACTTCAACTTCCTCCCCTGTAGTGTACATGAGCTCTGTCACCAAGTCAATAGCAGCAGCTTCTCCACAAACATGGATTTCTTCTGCACAGAGGCCTGAACAAGGTCCAATGAAATAAAAAGCAAAATGTTATTTATAAACAATGGTAGCTTTAGCTGACTCTTAAGTTACCCAAAACTTACATTTATCACATCAGAGTGATATTTAGGGCAGCCAATACCTCACTGCACCCTCTCAGCCAAAACAAGAGGTGCCCTCAACCAGTGAACAAACGGAGCAAAGCTTTGAGTAGGTTTTATTAACTTCAAACCACAGCAGAACTGAGGGTCTTCGTTATCTGCATGAATTCATCACTAATGC
This sequence comes from Neodrepanis coruscans, assembly GCA_013400695.1. Taxonomy (NCBI): domain Eukaryota; kingdom Metazoa; phylum Chordata; class Aves; order Passeriformes; family Philepittidae; genus Neodrepanis; species Neodrepanis coruscans. The sequence goes on from VYZS01035583.1 coordinate 11,129, forward strand.
AGTCAGAATAGAAAAGGGAAAAAATAGTGGAGGCAGAGGAAGAGTGAAAAAACATTCTGTTGAATTTATCTTTAATGAAGAGAAGGGGCAAGGGCAGAGGGAACCAGACTCCAAACTTATGTTCCAAATATGAGGAAAAATGCTTAAAAAATTCCTCTTGAGAAGTTCTAAAATTATCAACATAAGCATTCTTCTAAGAATTTAACAGATTGATGACAGATGAGCCATTTGAAATTAACACCATTAAATACTTAATTTGCCATGCATTTGACAGTAACTCTTCATAAGGCAATCTCTGCATATGGGTGTTGTTTTAATTGAACAAAAAAGCATACTTCTAGAAAACACTCAGTGTAAAAGGACAGCACTATGCAGCAAAGACTCCACATTATCCATGGAAGGAAAACTAATAGAGACACCTTAATAAAATTTTAGAAACCCATTCATGAAATAAAACATGATGGGCAACTTGCTGACATGCAGACAAATGTTTTGATTCAGAGTATCTCTCTAATTTGCTGTGAGAAGACATATGAAGAAAAAATATTCACTTTTATNTGAAGAGAAGGGGCAAGGGCAGAGGGAACCAGACTCCAAACTTATGTTCCAAATATGAGGAAAAATGCTTAAAAAATTCCTCTTGAGAAGTTCTAAAATTATCAACATAAGCATTCTTCTAAGAATTTAACAGATTGATGCAGCCCTAAGTGAGCCATTTGAAATTAACACCATTAAATACTTAATTTGCCATGCATTTAACAGTAACTCTTCATAAGGCAATCTCTGCATATGGGTGTTGTTTTAATTGAACAAAGAAAGCATACTTCTAGAAAACACTCAGTGTAAAAGGACAGCACTATGCAGCAAAGACTCCACATTATCCATGGAAGGAAAACTAATAGAGACACCTTAATAAAATTTTAGAAACCCATTCATGAAATAAAACATGATGGGCAACTTGCTGACATGCAGACAAATGTTTTGATTCAGAGTATCTCTCTAATTTGCTGTGAGAAGACATATGAAGAAAAAATATTCANTACACTTTATACTTCAAAGAAGTCTTGTCGTGTGTCAAATTAATCTTGCAGCCCTAAGTGAGCCATTTGAAATTAACACCATTAAATACTTAATTTGCCATGCATTTAACAGTAACTCTTCATAAGGCAATCTCTGCATATGGGTGTTGTTTTAATTGAACAAAAAAGCATACTTCTAGAAAACACTCAGTGTAAAAGGACAGCACTATGCAGCAAAGACTCCACATTATCCATGGAAGGAAAACTAATAGAGACACCTTAATAAAATTTTAGAAACCCATTCATGAAATAAAACATGATGGGCAACTTGCTGACATGCAGACAAATGTTTTGATTCAGAGTATCTCTCTAATTTGCTGTGAGAAGACATATGAAGAAAAAATATTCACTTTTATTTTGCATCACATGTTGTAAGCACTTAGGAATTCACTGACTGCTAAGCTGGAATTTAATGTGCCCTTTACAGTCACATTAGATGAGTTCATTGCCAGCACAAACCTGCTTACCTAGAAGGGCTCTTGTCCAAGCCCACCCTCTGGCAGGATCTCTGATCATCTGAATTTCATCAATCACAGCAACTTCATCTTAAAAGAAAAAACAAAAAATAGGATGTACAAAGGAAGACCATCTAGAACACCAGTACAACACACAAAGGGACTCAAAGGCTTTCTAAAAAAAGTTGCTCCAATCAAGTTATTCCTCTAGCACCAAAAGCTGCTCTGAAATGATCCAGGTTTCTTGAATTGCTCTAGCATAGTTCAGAAATTGTACAAATAGAAGTGAAAAGGAATAGCTCAGCTACTTTGGAGTCCAAGCAACAACACACAAGAAGACAATTGTTTCAGGCACAGCAGGGGTATGTGTACATACAGGGTGTGTTAGTGCTGCACATTTCGATGGTACAGGCGATATGAGGAGCTTGTCTGGCATCTTCACTGGCATAGACACGCTCTTCTCCTGTCACCAGGTCACAGGGCACGTTCTGAAGGAATTCAGAAAACTCAGGTTAAGCTTCTTTAATATAATACAATGCCCTTCCCAAAGAAATAAAACCCAGTTTCTTACAGTAGCTTCTAGGACAGTAAAATGGAAGATACCCAAAAAAGTACAACCCAGCCTTTTGAGACTTGTGCCCTGTATTTAAGTCCTGTCAGACTGGAGATACAATGAAGAGGCAGTATCTGTAATTAGATGCCTTCCCTACTCCTGCAGGAGATTCCATCCTCCCCTGAGCATTTCAGAGCTGTCACCTCTGCAACAAAAGAATTGTCCCAAGAGCTGCAGTACAAGGGGCTCATAAAGCAAGGCCCAGCAGTGCAGGAGTCCTGAAAGCTCCAGTCTCCTCTGGGGATTGTCCTCGTACACTGTGAACACCTGGGAAAAACGTGCAGTAACTACCTACAGACATATCCCATGGCACCCACAGTCACTACACAGTGCACATGACCCAGGACTTGTCCCCCAGGGCAAGCCAGTCCTCCTTACATGTGCCTTTGAGAAACCAATGAGAGGAATTACAAAGTCTTCATCAAAAAAGAGACATCACAAAATCATTTATAAACACTACTGTACACACACACTGTTGCATTAACATGTTATGTGTTGTTCCAGTGCTTCAGAAGAAGTGGTGTGGTTCTGTGCAGTTGGAAACACTGCTGAGAGGACTATAAAAATATGCTGGAAGCAATAAAATAAAATTTAAAAAAAAAATTTAAAAACCCCAACCAAATCCAACCTCATGAAAAATTCCTCTAGTGACATGCTATAGGGCACTGCTCTTCCACTCAACACAGCTGAGTCTGCAGAATTTTTTACAGATGGTGAAGTGAAATGAAATACATTGAAACATGGAAGCAGAAGGTTGAGAGGAGCTAAACAAGGGTAATTTTTTGTGTACCAGCTAAAATAAAAATCATGGGTAAAAGAAGGTTCCCACACTGAAAAACCTAATACTGGAACCTGGCTAAGCCTGGGGAGCAAAAAATTGCAGGAAAAAAGGGGAAGGTCACAGGGATGATTGAAGAGCATATGCTGTGGGGAAATACTGTTCCATCCTGCTCACCTAAAGCAGAAATGCACAACAGGTATTGCCACGGGCTGACACCCCTGCAAAGCACAGGCACCTGTCCAAGGACACTGTCCTAGGGAATACCTGGAGCAACTACAGGACTTCCCAGACATGCACTCATGAGACTGTGCCTGTACTAAGGATGTTGGGCAGTGATATGACATACTGACAGCATGGTTACTCTTCTGAAAGATCTCGTGAGCCAGAAGTTTTAGTGGACCGCAGTATATTCCAGATTTGGCAGACAGAAATCTCTGGATAGCATGGTAAGTTTTTCCACTGTTTGTAGGACCAGCATGGAA
>VYZS01035587.1:0-17617 GCA_013400695.1 Neodrepanis coruscans
CTCCAGCTACTCAGTCCTCAACCAGAGCTCTGCATAGGTTTATTATGTCTTTGGCATCTGCTGTGAGAGTGGTACTTTGTTTCCCCTTTATTGGTTGCTCTTTCAGCACCAGACCTCTGCAGCCTTCTCAGATAGTGCTGAATGCTTTCACTTGGTTCATGAGAACACATGGACAAGGGAGCATAGGAAAGGGATGAACTCACTGGGAGCGTGCAGAGTGAGAGGTGAGAAGGCTTGGCAGCTGGGCTGTTTGCAGACTGCTCTCATCCTCCTGCGCACCTTCTGCTGCCCAAATCCATGCTTTTTATTCTCTTTCTTGCTAACCACCCTTCCCATATCGGGGTCCCACACCTGTGCTCTTTCCCCACACTGAATCTCAATTTCCCCATCTTTCTTAGCCTTCTGACTTCTTACATCTGCATAGCTTCCCTCCTCAGCCAAAACCCACTGGTAGCCATTGCCAAGCACTCCCTGAGCTGCTGCTTTGCCAGGGAATGAGCATGTTCTGTGGACCAGACCTGGTAACAGGAGTCCCATACAACCTATTGCAGGGGCAAGGCTCAGCTGCAACTCAGTGTCGTGGCTTCTCCCAGTCTGGCATATGTCTCTGTGCACCAGGCAAACGTTGGGAAGGAAGAGAGAGGACAGGGCTGCACTGGACTTATTCAGATTTTTCACTTCTGGCTTGACAACCCCTTTTTTGTAGGGGCCTAGGTGGGATTCATCCATTTTGGTGTTTGACACAGCACAGAGGCAGAAAGCATCACCCAGTCTGTCTCCCTAAGTCATATATCCTTCAGAAACAGTTTGTAAAAACAAACTCATTTAGGGAAAGGAATACCAGTCCCAGAAAGCTTATTCTCTTCTAACATAGTGATATTCATGGGTATTACATTAAAGCAAAGTTCTGGGCACATGCCTGCACCACAGCCAGGGACCTGGGTGAGAGAGGAGGAAGGCTTTGGATCTGCCTGGAGAGAAGGCAGAGCTGGGTGGGAAGCATACACACTGTGTTCCACAGCCAAACAGGAAAGAGAGGGGTGCAGAGCTATGGGAGAGCTGATCCTCCTGGCAGATTGGTAGAAAAGTGGCAGTGATGGCATCCAAGGAAACATCAGTTGCCTGGAGATGCTGAAGTTATTTAGGAGAAAGACAGAGTGAAGAAGTGCATTCCAGTTCATGGCACAGAGGAGACTTATTAGGGCAAAGAGATAATTTTAAGACTGCGAAAATGAGAGCTGTCCTGCTAGACTGGCATAGCTCAGCTCACAGCTTCAGCTTGACAGTGGTCTGAGACACTCTAATACTTGGCACAGGCAGTGCAACTGTCCTTTGTGGGGACAAGGGCTGGTGTCACAGGAGGCTGGAACCAAGGCCAGTGCCTGGAGCAGAGGAATGGCACAGCCAAGCTGTGGGGCTGGAGGGCAGTGGCACAGGCAGTGTGGTGTCCACAGGGCCACCCAGGGAGGGTGACTTGTCCCCAGCAGCCATGTGCCACCTGATTCAGCCCAAGGGGAGCTGTGCTGGTTGCCTTGACAACCAAGACCAGTCATATGACCCGTTCCACTTTCTATATATAAATCTGTTTTACAAAGTGTATGTGACTCCATGGAAACGAAATGTTGAGCAAGAAAGATTGCATAAAAATGAACAAAATACAGAATGACTCAAAGTACAAGGGAGAGAGAGGCTGTGGATAGTGCTGAGGGGTTCGTGGGTGCCCCAGCATTTCCCCTGAGCCAGGGTGGTGCAGGAAGGCTTGTGCTTAGCCTGGAGAGGGTCTGTGAGCACTTCCAAGCACTGGGATCTTTATGCCAGGCTTGAAATGGATATGAGTGCTGGTGTTGGCATCCCTGCCACCAAGAGTCTTCATGCTCATCTCTCACTTAGCAAATCCTGCTTGCAGCATCAGCTGAGGTCAAACATAGACCCCACTTCTTTGACTGCACCATACAGCACCTTCCAGTGGCTGAAGGGGCTCCCAGACAGCTGGAAAGGGACTTTGGACAAGGGCCTGGAGTGACAAGGGGGAATGGCTTCAGAATGACAGAGCGCAGGGTTAGTTAAGCTATTAGAAAGAAACTCTTCCCTGTGAGGGTGGGCAGGCCCTGGCACAGGGTGCCCAGAGAAGCTGTGGCTGCCCCATCCCTGGAAGTGTCCAAGGCCAGGTTGGAGCAATCTGGGATAGTGGAAGGTGTCCCTGCCCATGGGAGTGGGATGGAATGAGATTGGTTTAAGATCCTTTCCAACCCAAAGCATTCTGTGATTCTGTGGTCCTATATCTGTCTTTTCTGCTCTCTACCCTGACACACACCTTTTCCAGGTTCAGTGTTCATACAAACAGCAGTTAGACAGAAACACAAGCTCAGTAATGTCAGTGCAGAGCAAGCCTTTCCCCTCAGGACAAGTCTGTTTTAGGTAAGTTCATACTGTGGCTGTTTTTACCTGCTGTGTCCTGTGTTGCTCCTTAGAGGGAGTTTCCCCTGCAGATTTTGCTCAGCTTTCTGGCACCAGTGATCCCCCAGCAGAGCAGATGCTTAGCTGGGCTCTGTGACTTTTCCTCGTAGTGCTGGATCTGCAGCAGAAGCAAGTGTGACTGAGCAGGTGCCAGAAACAGATGTGTCTGCTGATGCTGCACTCCAGTCCTTTCCCACAGCCAGAGGCTCATCTTCACTTGCTCCAAATTTGGCTTCATGCTCTGCTGACATGGGATCGTAAGATCATAGAATTTAAATTGGAAGGGACTTATGGAGGTCCCTGGTCCAACCTCTTGTTCAGAGTTAGATCAGGTTGCTCAGGACCTGAATTTGTGGGTTTGGGATTGTTTTGCTTTTCCTGGGGTTAAGTGTTGGAAAGTGACTCTGGGCTGAGCTCTGCTGAAGCACAGTGCAAGCTGACACATCTTCAGGGAGCTCTGGCTTGTAAATGCACAGATGTTTCCTCCCTAGGATCCCTCTTTGAAGGAGAATGGGGATTTCCTGCCGTTTGAAAATGAGAAGTCATTTTCCTTTATTAAGCAAGGCAGAACTTGCCTCAGGGAGTCATGTCAACCTCGGTTGAACTGGTGTATGGCACCCCTTGTTGCCTCGCTTTGCTGCATAAAATACATTTTGGCTTTTTTCCACCATTGGGAAGGGATCACACTGCCAGGTGGTCTTCTAAAGGAGCAGGATGCTGCTAACTTGATAAAGAAGACCAAGAAAGAAGAAAAACAAAATAGTCAGAAAGTCAGAAAAGGTGGAGTAGGAGAGGCACCCCACTGCCTCCCTGCTGGCCATGCTGCCCTGTTCTGAGCTGGCCCAGTCGGACAAATGTCAGGGCTCTGACAGGCAGAACCTGGTTGCTGTTCTTCTTTGCATGGAGTATCCAGCATGTCTTAGCCAGTTGTCCTTCTCTTTTGACATGCTTCTAGACCATCTTTGTTTAGCAGCACACACATGAAACACTGTTGTCTGGTCAGGGTTGTGATGTGTGGGGTGGCCCTCCTACTCACATGGGTTGTCCTCCTCTTCTTGACATTTGTAACCCAGTGCCCATGGATGCAGTGATCATGTTTGTGTGCTCTGCCCTAAGCAGCACATCCTTCTGCCTCTTGTCAGTACTGCTGTCCTGGACTAGGTGAGTTAACCCATAGATCTGTTCTTGTTCTACATGTTTGCCTTTACTACCTCTCTGTTACATGGTTTGATGCTGAGGCTCCAATGCCTTTTCTGCTTTGAGATGTATTTTGTATTTGTTGCTCATTTCTGTTTCCTTTCTGCTGTGCATTTATCAGGAGAATTCTATCCCTGTGTTTCTGCAGACAGCAAATGAAAACATTGCTTTTTATGTAGAATGAGGCCAGTTGAGTGGCTGGCTCTTGTCTACCCCTGCATGTACCCCTGCTACATGGAATTCCAACCCTAGAAAATCTCATAGGAGGGAAGTGCTTGTGTTGTTGGATTTGAATGTTTTAAGAGACACTTTGATCCCTTTTCCAGGCATCAAATATAGATGCAGGAGGATTTCACTGGCGTCACACGTTCTCTGCCCTGCTCACGTTATTTGGGTTTCCTGTTTCCTTGACAGTGTGTTACAGACATCCTTTCTGGGTCCAGATCTGCCTGTCCACCACCATGGTGACAGCAGCTGGTGACATTCCCAGAAGTGACAGTGAGGGGAGTGATCTGAGCATTCCTCAGCTCAAAGACACTGTGGGAGTTGGAAGGTTTAGAAAGCAGAAGGGGATTGCTAGCCCATCCAGCCTGAGCTTGGGCAGGGTTTTCAGGGTCTTGGCTTTTTATTTTATTGGAATAGAGAAGAACTTCTAGAAAGAGGCACTTAGTCTTCATGGAGGAACTACAAGACATGCACAGCTCACTGGTAAGCCAGTCCACTTGATACTTACCCACATGATCGGCAGATTCTTTTCAATCCAAGTCTGTCTAGTTTCAGCTTCCAGTCCCTGTCTGCTCCTCTGTCTTTTGTTGGTTGGCAAATGCACTCTGCTGATAGGAAACCTCTTCTCCATGTCCTCTGTTGTGATTTACTATTCTCATAAGCGATCCTGGCAATAGTTCTCTTAAAATAGAAACAAGAAATCAAAGTAATAGCCCAGTCTTGCTGATCTGTCTAAGGTAGAGGTGTATGGGTAGGTCTAAGCACTTTCCTTGTTACATGTGTCTGGGGACAGGACATGCCCTGGTAGGAGCAGGGTTTGGGAGAGCTCCGAAGCCTGTCTGGTGGTGCTGTGCCAGCTTTGTAGCTGTGCCAGGTGTAGATATGTGTTCTTGAGCACCATCTGCCAGTTGGCTCCCCTCCCTGTGCAGTCTTATGGCTCCTTGCTGTGTCCCAACAGCAGGATTGCCTATCATCACATACCAGGTTATCCAAAACTTCTCCCATACACATGCACATACATGGTTCCAGTTTAACTGTGCTGATGCAAGAAGAAGGGACTGCAGATGGTCTGGCTGGAATAGGGTTGTATCTACTGAGGAAAATAGACCAAGAAAGTCTCTCCTTTTCCTCAGATCTCCTCTTTTTCCAGAGAAGGGACAATGTGTTGCATCTGTGGCCTCTGTGGCACTCTCATTTCTGAAAGGATGCATTGCTGATGCTGTGCCAAAACTATGAGGTACTTGATCTGTGATGCCTATTCCCACACGCATCTATCCCAGATCCCATCGTCTATCCCAGAGCCTCGTGGGCTCCTACACAATGAGTGCAGGGCTTGTAGTGATATGACAAGGAGGAGTGGATTTAAACTGAGAGAGTAGGTCTAGAGTAGATATTAGGAAGAAATTCTTTAAAGTGGGATGTTGATGCAGTGGCACAGGTTGTCCAGAGAAGTTGTGGGCAAGACCGGATTGGATGGAGCTTGGAGCAACCTGGTCTAGTGGAAGGTGTCCCTGCCTATGGCAGGGAGGTGGAATCATCTTTAAGGTCCCTTTCAAACCAAACCATTCTGTGAGTCTATGATTCTGTGAGGGCAGGGTGGTGAGGAAACATGAGTGAAGCCAAGATATGTTTCTTCTTCAATTTCTTCCCTATGCTATTTTAAGTTCCTCTTTTCCTCCACAGAGCTGCTATGGGAGTCAGAGCTCTAGTGTTATAGGGCAGGGTTTGTACTGCAACCAGTTATGGGCTCTAACACAGAAGTGGTCCCAGCAGATCTTCCTCTGCAGTCCCCATGGGGTAATAAAGTCCTGCCTAATAGTGAGCTGCTGTTTAGGATCACATTCCTTTCTAAAACAGCATATCCATACTTCAGCTGAGATAGTTTTCTTCCTAGTAGCTGGTACAGTGCTGGGTTTTGGATTAGTATGAGAATAATGTTGATAATGGACCAATATTTTGGTTGGTGCTTAGTAGCACTCACTATAAATGAAAGGCTTTTCAGTGTCCTGTGCTCTGCCAGGGAGGAGCTGCACAAAGAACCAGGAGGGAGCATAGCCAGGACAGTTGACCCAAACTGGCTAAAGGGGTATTCCACACCATAGAAGGTCATGACCAGTGTATAAACTGAGAGGGTTGGCCAGGAGGGGCTGAACACTGCTGGGGGACAAGCTATGCATGGGTCAGTGAAATGTGAACAATTGTACTGTGTTTCACTTGTCTTTCTTGAGTTCTATTCCTCTCTCTTTTTGTTATCTCCCCTTTCTACATTGTTATTATCGTCATCATCATTATAATAATTATGTTAATCATTATCTTTTACTTTATTTTAATTAAACTGTTCTTATCTCAGCCTTTGAGTTTTACTTTTTTTCTGATTCTCCTCTCCATCCCAGGGGTGGGAGGCAGTGAGTGGGCAGCTGCATGGTGCTGAGTTGCTGACTGGTTTTAAACCACAACACACATATATACAAGCAAACCATTTCCCCATTGCTTACAAGAGCTTTGGCATTTGGTAGTGCTGAGATTTCCCTTATATTTCCCCTTGACTATCATATCCCTTTGACTGCTTGATTGGCAAAATCAGAAGCAAAGTTAAAAGTATTAGTAACAAAAAACAGGATTAGCAACCACAAAACATAATGCCTGTGTTCTTTTTGAAGTGATACACATTTTGGCAGGGACTACAGCTAAAACATTGGGTTAACTTTGCTCTTTACTCTATTCCCATGTAACATTTGCTGGTGTTCACTCTATACCATCCACATCTGTCTGTGTTTAAGAATGCAGCCATGGCACCTGTCTGTGAAAGACCTCTGCATTTCCTGCAGTCCATCAGGGAGACATGAAGCAACACTGAAAATGTGACTCAAAGGATGCTGGAGCAATTTAGAGCTTGCCTTAAGCAAACCACTAATGTCTGTCCTTGCAGGGCACTAGTCCTGAACATTTAAAATGGAGGAATACCATGGGCTCCCTAAAGTGAGCTGAGCCTACTTGTGACCTCCTTGGCACATGGGATCACTGTAGGATCATATTAAGAAATAGGGGTAGAGGGAATGGAGGGACTTCAGTTCAAGAAGGGAAAGAAGGTGCTAAGTACAGAAATGGTGAGAGTGCAGCAAAAGTGTGTGAAATCTGGATCTTCTGAAACAGAACCTAGGGTTAGATTATCCCAAATTCCTCTTTATGCAGTTTTCATGTAGAACAGAGATAGTCTGGTGTAACTTTGTTATTTTCAAGGTCGGAGATCCGTGCAGGGAATATAAGCGACCCAACCTGCTGCCATATCCTTCAGGAACTGATACACTCCTACACTGCAGTTTACTTTTCTTCAGTGTGCTTTTGCAAACAATAACAGGGGACCATTAACCCTTGATGGAGAGAGTTCAGGAGCTGTCTCAGGATTTGTTCCAGCACTCTGTGATATCCAGGATAGCATGCTGGGACAGAAACTGGTTTCGTGGTTCAAACAATAGCTTGGGGTTATCATGTTCCCTTTGGATATTTCTCTACATGCGTCAACAGCCTGGAGAAGGGAAGACTGCACTGAGGCTTGCAGCTGAGTTGTTAACAGATGTACAGCTGAGATGTGGCACCTGAACTCTGACAGCAGTCTGTGTGTCCCTGGAGAACAGCCTGATGCTCATCTCCTGTTGTTCCTAATCATCTAGATCACTCTTAGTAACCTGTATCCTAATGATCTTGTATCTGGATGATATGGATTCTGATTACATGTAGATCAGTAATGTATGTATTGCTAATTACATGCATTATTAGTATATAATCAGCATCCTGATAAATTTACTTCAGCACTCCTATAGGAAGCATGGCTCTACAGTCTTGAAACTTCCTCAAGGTCATGCTGCCCCTATAAAATGAATTGGGGCAGCACCACTATGACCAGTGCTTTGACCCATGTGAAGTTATACAAGGACCAGGTGCATGCCTCTCTTTCTCAGACACTTGAATCATTTTATGCTTTGCATTCTACTGCGTAACAAGAGTCATTTTCCTGGACAGGTCCAGGTGCTTTTGTGACATCAAATACAGAGGGGTTTATTTCTGTCCCATTTCTGTGTAGTCAGTGCTTCACAGGAATGTTTCTTCATGTTCCAGGGGAAGCTAGAACAGATGAGGGGAGAAATGCACTGAAAGTCTTCAGGTGTATTGGAATCTCTAGAATGCCAAACCACATAGTCCCTTCCCAGATGTGTGTCTGCTTAGACTTTGTATTATCTAGATATTGACTTAACAGGTTGTTTGTCTTGTTTTTTTTCTCAGCAGAAACCCAGAAAGGCAACTCCTCAGCCAGGTGAAGATACTTTGAATGGCCCCCTTCCCCCTGGCTGGCAGAGCTACATGTCACCCCAGGGCCGCAGGTACTATGTGAACACTTTCACAAATGGTAAGTGAGGATGGGGGCTCAGGAAATGTTTTACCCTAGCAGCACAGATCTGCAGAAGGAAATTGTCTTTTAAGTTGATTTTTATTATGAAGTAGGCTCAGAGACAAAGGAATTAATATGACCCTGACACCATATGAAAGAAAATAGTTATAAGACGATTTAGTCTTGTGATTCTCTGTCACCTTAAGTTAGACCATCAGAACTCACCTGAAGTGTTTACAAAAGTCAGAGAATGTAGAGTAGAAATACTCCTGTCATTAAGGTTTAGGACATGAAACACTGTTAAGGATATAATCTTTACCACATTCCATATTTCCTCTCCGTATTTCTGTCTATTTGTACATATATACATATTTATGTAAAATAGTTTGATAGAAACTCAGGTATCACTAAAGCACCACTGAGGAAAACAGGAATAGTGAAATGGTCAGACTCAGCTTTCCTATGGAGGCAGGGTAGTGGAACACAGTTGGTCTATATCTTCAGTCTGTACTTGTGTGTACTATTCACAGTCATGCTGATAGAGAAGCAGACTTAACTTATGATCTTATCAGCTGCTGAAGACCTGTCCAACCTGTACCACCTCTAGCTTACCTAAGACTCTGTGTCTACCTCTTTTCTCATCATGAGCTCACAGAAGCATTGCAAAACAGGGACCCGTGACCAGCAAAACCAGGTTTCTTTAGCAAAAAGAATGTCAGAATGACAAGGGAGGACAGTTGTTCACAAGGGAGTTGCAGCCATCAGAAGGGACCACTGGAATTCTTCTTTTTGACTCACAAGTAGAGCCATGGGCTGTCCCAATGCACCTCACAGTCCATTCAGGGACTAGTGTGTATTATTTCAGAAGCCTTTGGCCTAGAATTTGGCCAAGTAATTATTTAATGGAGTTTGATGCACTCACATCTCATAGGACCCTCTCTCCAGAAGGCACATTTCAATTTAACCCTGCCTTTGTTTTCAAGCACAGTCTGCTCTAGCTGATGGGCAGCATCCCTTGCACAGCTGGGGAGATCAGCAAGAGTTAGATATCCCATCCCCACTGCAATTCAGAGATGGGTGAGGAGGTGATTACACTTGGTCCTGAGCTGTTATGGTGATGGACCCTTACTCACTGGGTTGAGGCCAGATAAAACCAGTAAGAGGCAGACCTGTTCCTTATGTGATAAGAGCTCTGGTCACAGGTACCCTGTCAGAGAAAGGTGGGTGGTCTGGACTAAGTTTCTCCATAATATCAGACAGCTTTGTACTTTCCTCACCAAAGTTGCAAGCAATGTAATAGGGGCAAATAGCTCCTTCCTTCTTGGGAGTTCCAGGCCAGAAATCAGGAGAGCAGTTTTCTCTAGGAAAGAAGGATAACCCTGGCACAGGCTGACCAGGGAGGCAGTGGAATCTCCATCCTTGGGAAATTTCAGATAGACTAGGCAGAGCTGTGGCTAACTGTTGTTAGCAGTGATCCTGCTCAGAGTGAGTAGCTGGACTGGAGCCTTCCAGATGTCACTTCCAATCAGTCTTTTACAGAAGAATGCCTAAACAACCTATTGTTTGGCTCTTAGCTACTGCAATGGGATTGTTGTGCAGCAGGAAAACTGGGTCTCAGAATAACAGCATGTAAGAGAGGGTAGAAGTGGATTTCTGTGTTCTGATCCTTGCTTTAGGGAGCACTTATTCAAGTCCTGTTTAGATGAGAATCTCCTCATTAGAGTGCCCAATTGGCTTTGGAGTTAGGCTTGCTCTTGTTTCCTATGCTGGGCTCAAGAATCGTGTGTTTCTGAGCCTCTCATACTTCCACGAGGGTTGTAGCATTTTGTGAGACAACAAGACGCTCCTGCAGCATGTACAGGTGCACTCTGACTCCTTGAATACCTTCAGCTTAGTTAGTGTTCCTGGTAAGCTCAATTTGTCTCAGCCTACTCAGTTAGTATATGCTGCTTCCTCACAGTCTTCTAGCTGTGTAGAGACTGTTTTGTGCTAGTTTATCAACTTGGTGATAACACTTCAGAGAATTTTTGCTCTGGTTGGGCTATATTGCACAACTAGACTCAGATCTCAAATGCCTTTGTTTCCTTAAGATGGAACATAGTGCCTGGTGCCCAAAAAGTGTCACCTGTGGTGCCATCTAGACTTCAGACAAAGCAGAATGCGATCTCTAGACCAATTTTCTGAAGTGTGTGATGAAGCCTTTTCCAGTTCTGGCATGAGCAGCTGTCTGGACACTGTTTTGATTTAATCTGACTAATTGGCTTTGACCTTTGATCCTGCAAAACTTGTAGTTCAGGACTATCATAGGCTCATGTTAGTCCAGTCTCATGTTGATGCACTTTCTTCCGTGACTGTGCTGCAGAGTTGGACCTGCTGAGCCATGCAGTCACCTTAAAGTCATGTTTGGCATGTGAGGCTTGCTGCCTAAGAGTGGGATTGTGTTCTTTGGTTTTGAGCCATATGATAAGTCAAAGACAAGATGCTGTAAACGTGCAGTCCTCATCTTTCCTGTGGTAGAGTTGTATTGGTGTGGGTAATCTTTATTGCCAGTCTCAAAGACTGGACAGCTCACTGACTGTACTTCCTGCCTTGTCTGAACTGCCTATTTGTCCTGTCAGTGCTGCAGCTGCTGCTGAGAGTACTGAAATAAACATGGCAATATTTGTCACGAGGATGTGGTGCCTACATACATCTCTGTCACAGGGTTTCATGGGCCTCCATCCTGCTTTGCCACCTTAGCACTATTGTTTCAGTAGCGGGAGCCAGGTCTCCTCTCCATCAAGGTGTAGATGTACTCCTAGATTGGTCTCCTTCCCATAGCTATCACCAGGTCATGAAAGTGTGCTGAAGCATTTGAAAGAGATATCACTTTTTAGTGCACACACATGGGAACTCAGAGGTCAGTGAAAGCCAGATGGATCACCTTCAGTGTGATCCATGTAGCTAAAGGTCTCCTGCTTATTGTTACCTACCAACAGCAGTTGATGAAAAACTCTTTCATTTGTAAGGCCACAACTACTTCTCAGATCTCCCAGGGAACAGATACCATTTTACTGAGAGGGTTGATCAGAAATTGTTTCTAGACCTATTCCTCCTATCTAAAGAAGTATTTGCATCTCCAAGGGAGTAAAGACATCCTTATTTTAACAAATATAAATGGCCAAACTATCTCCTGGACAAGGAATGAGTAAAGTGAGATTGAGAGTGAAAGATTAAATATGCCCGAAGTCCCTTGAGAGAGTTTGGGAAGGAGCCTTCCGCAGCCAAGAGGCTTCCCTGTTGAATGTGTGTTCTTATGCAGGGCTCTCCTCAGCAGATGCAACAAGGCATGAAGTATGCTCACAGAAGAAAGCTCTGTGTAGCACCCTGCCAGGAGATGATTGCACTTCAGAGCAATAAGGAAATAAGAAAGAACTTTCTGGTTATTTCAGTATAAATTTTTTAATTGTGGTTTTCCTTTTTTTTTTTTTCATGTCAAGCTTTTAAAAGCATCTGTACCTGCTTTACTGAAACTAGATGTTATGAATAAAGTATTTTATTACAATTATATGGTAGCATAGCTGCACTGGAAGGTGAGTTTAAGGCAACTTGGACAACAGCAAGGCTCTGTTCCCTGGAAGTTATGGTAATATTTCAGTAGAGGGATCACTGTCTGCTCATCTCTACCATCTCTACCATGAGAAGCAGTGGCTCAGAGAGGTGGAACTTTTACATTTCGCAAAGCACTGGGACACATAACTGGGCTGTAAGGGTCTCCAGGGACACTGGGCTACACTGAAAAATGAGTTTTTGTTCTCTTCCATTTGGAGCCTTCTGTCAAAGAGGACTTCAGTTTTCAGTTCCAAAGTGGAAGGAGGTTCTCACTTCAGAGCAGTTTAGGCATATCCCTGTGTATATCTCATCTCCTGTTGTCAAGATACAGAAAGCTCCCTGTTCAGCAGGAAGAGACATGAAACTCTCCTGGAAAGATTCTGTAGTTGCTATCTGTCATTGACCAAAGGCAGATCCCCTCCCAGGCTCCTCTGAAATGTTCTGTGGAATTTTCTTCTGTTTCCAGGTGCAGAATCTAGACATGGATCAGAATCCCTGTGCCAAATCAAGGGTGTCTTCTTCAGGTGTGGAAATACTAAATTGTCAAAAGGGACTGCACAACTTCAGCTTTGTTATAGTGGCTTTTACTTTATGTAGTCTTTTTTTTTTTTTCAATTCCTTGAAATTTTTTAATCCAAGGATTTCTGTATCTGAATTATGGTCTGAGCTCTTCTTACTGAGAGAACAAATAGTTTCAGAGAGAATAAATATGACTGGTTATTCTTCTAGCTTACAGAAGGTTTCTCTGTCTGTCATGGAGATTAGTTTTTATACATTCTTTTCCCTCTTATTTTAAATAACTTACAATATCCTGCCTATAAAAGCTTTTTGGTATCATTTTCTCTGTGTTTTTCCTCCCTACTGAGGCTGAGCCAGGCAGTGCAGCTGAAGCAGAGGTAGAAGGTTCTCTACTTCTACTCAAACACGCAGAAATTTGAGAGAAGAAACTAATAATAATTAGAAGCAGCACAGAACTGCCCAGTGGACTTGGAGGGAGGGAGGGAGAATTCCTCTCCATGGCATAGAGCATCCAGCAGTATCTTCAGCTCTCTAATGCTGGAGCCCTCACAGCAGTTCCTTCAAGCTGTGCCCTGCCCATGCACCCAGGGGATCCTGTCCAGCTGCCTCCATGCAGGGTTGCAGCTGCTGAGCTCCCACCAACAGTGTTGTACTGCCCACTGTCTCTGATCCCACTTTTCCAGAGTCCAGAGGCATGCAGTGCCTGACACTAAATGCAGTTAATTGATGGAGTGCTCCATTCTGGCTTTTCCTTTAGGGCTGGTGTTAAACAGCAAATGTAGCACTGTATTTTAGGTTGAAAAGCACTCTGCAAGGTCTCCTGGAGCCTGGTGGCCACAGAGCCATCCTCTTGCTTTCTCTCTGTACATTTCCCTTAGGCATTGCTATCATGCATCCCTTTGGTTGTCCCTTCCATCATAGGTCTCTCATGCATGAGGTGGAAGATAGTCATACAGCAGTATGGTGAGCATATGTGGAAGCTTCAGGCATCGGGTTCACTGTTTGTTCATGTAAATGTTGTATTTGGACATCTTCAGAGTGGCATGTCCTACAACTTGCACCACTCTACCTATTCTGGGTGCCAAACCACTTGCCTTGCCAGTCACTGGGAGGCATATTCCAGTACAGGATGAGGGGATACAGGATCAGCTGTGGCTGAGCCCTGGGTCAGGTGGAAGCACAACAGCAGCCCCTTGCATGGAGTAGGATTGTGGCTAAAACATTTATCCAGCCTCTGGGCAGTGTCTGTGAGCAGGCACCCCAAATGAAAGACAGACAGTTCATTGATAGGAAAACAGGTCTTAAAAGCAGTAAAGGCACTCTGGGAGCTGGCTAGAGGGAAAACAAAAAAGGAACCATAGTTAAATTAGAATAAGCTGGTGCAAAACTGTTTGGCAGATCATTCTCAGAGCATGGTCATCAATGGTCCGTTGTCAAAGGGTACTTTGTAAGGAAGGGAATCCTGCAGTGATCTGCCCGAGAATTCCTTCTAGTCAGTATTTCCAGTAATGAATGGCATGTTGACATTAAGAGCACTTATTCAAACGATAACTTTTAACTGGAGCTGGGAGAGAACATGGTGTGCTGCACAGAACAGGCTCAGAATTCACAATCACCCTGGAACAGGAGGATGCTGTTCAATAAAGATGCATTTAAGATCAGAGAATTCAGCAGAAATAATTAAGTGACAAAGACAGGCAATGGAACAGTTTACAGACAAAGATGTTGGTGCTCTGGAGGATCTAAAGCTGAGTGTGAGCCAGCAGTGTTGTGCTCTACAAACCAGCCAGCATTTTCCATTGTATAAGTAGGAGTGTTGTCTGTGAGGCATGAAGTAAGCCTCCAACTTTACAAGGAAATTAAAAAGCCTCAGCTGGAATATTTTATCTTGTTTGGACTCTACACTTCAGGAAAGATGTGAGTCAGCTGGATAAAGCCCAGAAGAGAGAAGCAAAAATTATGAGAGAGGTGGAAAACATAGCCTGTGGGCAAATGCTGAGAAAATGGGGGTGTCTGCCCTTAGAAAGCAAAGATGTGGACAGGGATGTGAAAGTAGGCTTTAAGTGCATAGAATACCGATAGGGAGAAGACTGACTGCAGTGCCTGTCATCACCAGAAGACACAGTAACACACTTCAGTTGCAACCAGGACAACTAACCCTTCCAAGCTCTCTAAGATAGTGAAGTGCGGGAGTAGGGAGTTGCCTGGGAGTCTGTATAGCTGGAGATCTCTAAGAAGAGCTTATGCAAAACCCTGAAAATTCATATTGGCCTTGTTCTGGAGTACAGCAGGGACAGAATGACTTCCTGAAATCCCTGTCAGGCCTGTTTTTTTCAGTCTGTAAAGCCTAAACCATATAGAAAATATTTATCAATGTAGAGAATGACAAATGGCTGGGACTTACATGGGAATTGTTCTTTATTTGGTATCTTTGTATTTTCCCAAGTTTTACATTCATTACATCTAATCAGACTCTTGTCACTCATCTGCTGGTTTGCTTTTTCTAGTTGTCTTAGTCAAAGAATCTTAATGTGAGTTCAGAGGAACATTTAGTGTGCTTCTTTTCATGTGCAGCTGTGCTGAATATTCCCACTGTGTTTTAGGACAGGTCCTGCTCTCTGGACAGTCCTGCCCTCGAGCTTTCCAGGGAAAGGCAGGGTCATCCAGGAATGCACCAGGCAGCAGCAGCAGATGGGCTCCACACTGCACAGTCCTCTTGCTGTAATGGGTGCGTGACTGGCAGCAGGAGGGACACAGCCTTTGAGGAAGATCAGAAAGCAAAATCTGTACAACTTTTGGTGTGGTGGAGCTCTGAATTGCTCCCCAGCTAAACCCTATGTGTAGTTCTGTTCCCTCCTCCTAAAGAAAAGTGGTGCTAGGTGACCTGTCTGTCCAACAACTCCCCTTTCTGACCGTGCCTGGTGCTGCATCATCTCTACCTTACCATCTGCTTTTTTGGATTAAATAATTTTGGTTTTTTGTTTGTGTGTTGTTTTTTTTTTTGTGCTTGACCTATTCAGAAATGGGAACTCAAGTAGGCATTCCCGTTCCTGAGGAGACGTGTTGTGGGTTGGAAAATAAAATCATTTCTCCCCTCCCCCCATTCCCTGCCGGCCGGGGAAGGGGGTGTGTGTGTGGCGGGGGGGGGAGGTGTGCAGCCCGCGGGCGCAACAGGCTTGGTGCAGGAAGCTGCCGTTCGCCCGCCCGGGACGAGGGACGTGTGGCGTGCGGAGGCCCCTCCCCGGCGGTGCGGATCTGCTGAGCCGCCTGAACGAATGTGCCGCGTTCCTGGGCGTGGCCCGGGCAGGCGGCGGAGCCACGCTCGTCCGGTGGGAGCAGCGGATCCCTGCCTCCCCCCCCCCCCTCCCAGTGCCCACCAGGTGGGTGGCAGAGCTGCGCTCGTCCGGTGGGAGCGGCGGTGGCTCTCACCGCATACGCGCGGCAGTCCCGGCTGGGCGCCACCATTGCCGGCGCGTCCCGGCACTTCCAGCACTTCCATCACTTCTGGCCTGTTCTGGCATTCCCGTGAGCAGCCGGGGTGCGCAGGGCCGTACTCGAGGCAGGGCCAGAGCGCTAATCAGCCAATCGCAGAAAGACCGGCCCCCTAGGGGCAATCTGCGTATGCGCAAAGAGGGGTTTCCTATAAAAAGGGGAGAGTGGACACCATCTTTCTCTTTCTGCTCGGGAGACGGCGGCAGTAGCATCGCTCCTCGTCTTCGCGCTGGGACTAACCTCCGCGTGGGGACAGATCAGCGGTTCAGCAGTGGTAGCCCGGTGTGGTATTCCCTGGGGGTGGACTCTTGTGGGGTCGTGTTTTTTCTTGTGGTATTTCCTGGGCGGGCGGCTTAGCGATTTCCGTGGCCATAGCCCGGTTTAAAGGCCGCATCTTTCCATCAGCACTGAAATTCCTTCTTGGGATCGGGAAGGGAGGGGGGACGGGGGGCTCATGGTTTCTAACTGTCTGAGTGTTTTTCTTCAGAAAAGCCGAGCAGAGGCTCATGCTGCTGTAGGTCCTCAGGTCGGTCGCGGGCCTTCTCTAAATATCCCGGCATCTCTTCCGGAGCCCCAACAGAGAGACCAGCACTATTCCAGAGCGTTCCCATCCCAACACGGGCTTTGGGAAAGCTTAATTTGTCTGGTTTTTTGCACTTTATTGTCGGTTTTCTGTGTGTGTGAAATAAACTGTTTTACTTGTGTGTTTTCTTTTTGGGTGTGTGTGGCTTCTCTCGGACATGTCTTGTCAGTACCGTGTTTTTTAGTGGTAAAACCACGACAAGCCAAAATGAGATTTTAGGGGCAAGTAAGATCTTGATTCTTCTGAGCCTTCAAAGTACAACAGATCTCTCCGTACTTATGAGGCATTACTATTATTGTCAGCTGTTTGCAGTGTTCAGTGTCGTTCCACACTGGGATTATCTGCTCATGTTTTCCATACGTCTTACCTGACCATAACAGTATTTCCACTATGTGTGTTGTTGTGTGGTCTAATTTTCATTGACTTTACATGAAAAACATAAGGAATTGTTTTTTAACTAGAAAGAAATAGAATTTATGAGGCAGTGTTCTCGTGTGGAAAACAGATCTTAGGAAAATCGGCTAATGAAAGAATTGGAGTGACTTGGGAACAGATTTACAAAGGTAAATGACCCAGATGACAAACAGCACAGTCCCGTGTATCTTCATGTGGTGGTCCCACCAGATAAACAAACCACATTTGTCATCCTTTGAAGCAGATTCAATCCTGAAACCATTGTAAAGGCCTCTGACCTGCATACGATCTGCACAATGAAGTCCCAGACAATTTCAATATACCTAAGGTTTTCTCAGTATGGCCTTGCCACAGGAAGGGTAAGTCTCCATCAGTCACATTACAGACGAATGCCTGGCATCTGTCTTGTGCAAAATCTGAAAACATCCCAGCTTGTCATGTCAAAACATAAGTGTAGTGGGTTGACCATGACTGGATGCCAGTTACCCACCAAAGCTGCTCTCTCACTCTCCTCTGCAGCTGGATGGAGGAGAGAAAATACAGCATAGGGTTCAAGAGATAAGGACCGAGAGGGATCACTCACCGATTACCATCTATCACGTAAAAAGTGTGGATATGCTTGACCTTTGGAGAAGGGAGATCTTTCTCAACTCTTGGTGATTTATTTTTCCATCAGGGCACTTGGGAAATCAAAACCCTTATGCCCAACCATCTGTCGATATCCTATAAGGGACCCTTCGCCAAACAGATTC
>VYZS01035588.1:0-11355 GCA_013400695.1 Neodrepanis coruscans
TCTGAATTAATCTCCAGTTTTGCAACATGTTCCTTTTGTCCTCAGGAAGGATTAGGCAGACAACACCTTGGAGCTGACCTCTAAGCTCTACTTGCTGCTACTCCAGGCAGGCTTGATTTGCCTTGGATTTGAAGCAATTGCTGTCATTAATATAAAACTTAAAAGTGAATAACAGGCTCCCTCATGAGAACTTATTTTTTTTCCCAGCCACCCTCTCTGCTCCTGCAGCTTTAAGACCAATGAAGGAATGAGTAATTTTTTTCTAATGATTGAAAGAAGGCAGATAAGAGGTAAGTCTTCAAATTAAGAATCCAAGACTTGATTGCAGCTCTTATCATATTTTTCCATTTTCCCCCCTTCTTCCCAACAGAAAATGAATTGCTTCAATAAATTATATCTTTAATCTGCATAGAGGACTAGCAGACTGGGCTCTTCTTTCGGTATTTTCTATTGTGAGATAATCAACCCGTTCCTCTCACTGCACGGAACAAACTAATAGATTTTAAACAATTCCATTATTTGATGATTTCTACCATTATTAATACAAATTGTCTCTACTCGCTTTCAATTAGGGCATTTTTATTTTCTAATAAATCCCAGTCAGGTTCTCTGAAACACCACCTAAACATGAAGAGATTACCACACTTTCCATTTAAATGAAGAACCCATCACACTCACATGCCTCACCTCCATCTGTTTCCCATGACTTTCCTCTTTCCAAACTCTTTTTCCATTTTCCCCTCTCGCTGTCAGCACAGATCCCTTATTTTCTTCACCTGCTGCTTTCTTGTGAATCTAATTCTATGTGTCTAGAGTGTGGTTTGCCCCATAGGTCTATGGAAAAGCTAAGATCTTGGTAGAATTTTTGTGGGGGGGTTGTGTTTTCTGAGGGGGGAAACATCCTTTATAAAGATCACACAAATAAAGGCCATTGAACTGTTTGTGAGAAGGTGCACCAGGATATAATCAGACACTAAAAACATAAGAATGATCCACCATGAGAAAGTCAAATAGCTAGAATCTTGTCCTAATGAAAAAATGCTTAAAAATTTATAAATATAAAATATTATCCTCAAAATGGAATGTCATCTTTTCAGATACCAACTGTTGTACAAAGCAACACAACTCCTTTACTGCTACCAATCGAGTGCATTCCCTAGATGGTGCTGCTTAGAGCAGACAGGGGTGATATTCAGCTGACTTTTTAATGCAGCTACTTCTAGGGTAGAACCTGATGTCCTATATGCTTCTGCAATGCAGCAGCATAGCTGAGTGACATGAGATTCCCGAAGAGGATTCAGTGTGGAGGAAACTGAATTGCCAGCAAGGAGAAGTCTGGAGACACATTCTTTATTCAGTGTTGTGGTAGCACAGTTTATCTTTCAGAAGGGGCACCACTAAATCCAACCTAGCAGCTGGACAAGACTAGTTGTGGGTGAGGACCACTGTGCATGCCCAGCACACTAGCAAGTCTCCCTTAGTAGAGCAACTGGGTGTTCTGAGGTAACCTCCACCAGCCTCAAAACATTACCAAGGCATCCCAGCTGCTGTTCCCAGGAGACAGGAACACAAACAGACCATAGCTTTCTTCATACAACTCTTTTTTTTTACTACTGCTGCCTGTCCTCCTGAGAGGTAGGATAGTGCAAGTCGTCAGCTGCTATGGCAACCCTACCTTGTCTGGTATGGAGTGAGGAAGGATGAGAATGAGGGCAGGGGTGGGAAAGAGAGTGGGGATAGAAGATCTCCACAGCCTTGTTCAAGATATTCGATATGCATAGAACTTTAGCCTTCATCATCCTTCATCATTGCAACAAAAATGAGACTTCAGGGGCTGCATGGCAGAGGAGGAGACTGCAGTGGGATGGGTGGGCACAAGGATAGGACAACTGTGTTCCTGGATACTGGTGGGCTGGCCATATACTACACACACATGGGCTTCATCTCCTTCTGAACTTCGGCCACGTTGTTTGCAGTGTGTGCCACACAGCACCCTTGTCCCACTGGATGGTACCTCCGCCTTGCCTCTTCAGCCTTCTGGGTCACAGGTTGATGTTGCCCACCTACCTATGTTCTCTGTGAGTGTCAGTTCACAGCCCCTCCTTGACATGCACAAAGACACATCTTTGCCCCCACCTGCAGGCAGGTTTGCAATTCACAGCTGCAGAGCTGTGGAGATGTAGTTCCTTATCCTGATGTAAACCCCACTCTGTGCCTGTGATTCTAGAGCCCTGGACACAAGCACAGACACCTTACAGCATACTGAAAGCACAGCCACACACACGCTCCCAGGCTTGGCCTCTGCCACATATGTTTGCATACACTGTCACAGCCGACTTTCCTCCTCCCCTCCCAAGCAAATTTGCTTGAAGCATTTGAGTTCCCCAGAATACACATCCTCCCCTCCACTCTGATATTCCCTCCTGCCATGCCAGCCAGCACCAGCCACCCACGCAAAAACACATGCATACAGATCGAGGGCGATGGCGGAGCCCTCAGTCAGCTGCTGGAGCAGAACAGATGGCTTAGCAACCAAAAAAACAATCATTTGCTCCACAAGTTTCTTCCTCAGCGTTCTGTTTGTTTTCAGAACACGTTCATCACCAGAATAAAATCCAGGCAAGATGGCCTGATATAAACACCCCAGCCTTGATCCCTTGAGGTGTGAAGTCCCACCTGCTTTTTGCACCCTTTTTTTCACAGATTTCAGCTCACTCTTCCTGAAGTATCCCCTCCCCCTTTCCCACTTGCAAATCCCCCTCCTCATCAACATACAGATTAATTTCATCTTCCTTGGGAAACAATACCCCCACAGCTTGTCTCGTTCTTGTCCTCGGCTGGTAGGCACCTTCCGTATTTTCCAATGCTCATTTTTTCCATTTCAAATGGGCCCCAGACCCAAAAGAGCATTTTGTCTTTTATCTCATGCTGGAGTCACCTCCCTGAAAACATTTCCTATAGGAAGTAGCTACATAGTGAATCTGTTACAGTGGGTATAGTATCTTTCATAGTATCTTTCTTTGCTGCTACATGCTGTCTCTCACAGGCAGGAAGGAAGCTGTCATAACCTTTGGATATGCTGCATCACAGCTGAGTGGGAGCTCTAGCTCACACAGGTCACACAGGTGAGTTATCAGGGCTGTCATTATTCAGGACTATGGCAAGGGATGGGGGTGTCTTAAACTCTACCCTGCCACAGATTTCTGTCATCTATGAGAGTTGGAAGTTTCCATACCTGTCATAAATCAGCAACTGAGCAATTCTGTCCAACGCAAGAAGCTTCTGGGTCAAGCTGAGTTGCAGCAGAGGGCAAGTCTCTGACTCCCTCTAGTGATGTATCATGAACTGGGCCTCACAAACCCACTCTGCCCACAACTTCATCGAAATTCAGGACTGAGTACTCAAGATGCAGGGTCCAACCTCCCCTGCCAGCTGAAACCAAGCTATTTATACAAGCAAGCCAATTAATGGCTTACTGTTCTTTCTCACATCAACACTTAATGATGATGCCTCCTGGGAGAACTCACCACATGCAAGGGGTGCAAGGGGGAACAGCCTGAGAAGGCAAACAGCTGGTTCCAGTGCAGTAGGAGAGGAGAGCTGGGTTTGTCTGAGGTCACTCTTATATCTTCTGGACAAATTGTCTCAAAACTTGTCTCCCTCCACTTAGACAGAAGTCTCTGCCTTTGCCATGTTCTCTATTGTGAGGGAACTGCACATATCTGTTTCATCACTGAAGACAGGCCTCAAAGCCACGGAGTGCAGCCAATTAAGAGCCAGGCTGTGCACAAGCTGCCTTTTTATTTCTAGCAGTGACTGGGGTAGTGCCCTCCCCGCAGACCATCTCTCCCTGCTCCCCTCCCCATGAAGAAAAGAAAACATAAAAAGCTTCAGTGAGATGAAAAAGAATTTTTGAAAAGAAAGGCTAGATGAAGAGGTAACTGCCAAACACAGTCAGTGTGAGGAGAGGCAGGGAGAAGGCTGAGGAGACCATGGGTGTGAGAAGGCAAGGAGTTGTGTTGATAGTTTGTGAAAAGGAAGCATTCCTGTCCTGTGGAGGCTGGTGTCCTCAGCCAGTGATGAATGGCTACTTGGCCATGGAAGTAGGGATGGGAGGGTGTCAGAGCATAGCTTACTTAAAAAAACATAGTCTAGGCAGGCAGAGAGTTTGATGATATGGGGATCTGGGCAAAAGAGGGATGGAGAGGTTAAAAAGATAAACTGGTCCTTTCTGGGAGATGAATGGGGAGTAAGGAGCACAAAAGACAAGGTGATGTCCTTTAACCACAATGAAAAGTTGCACTCCCACATAATTATGCTAGGTCATGCTTAGTTCTGACTAAACCATCTGAGTTACACTTACAAGATCATACTTACAGCCCACCTTAGACTAAATGAAGTTATCCATGTTGAGTCCAGCTCATGGGACAGAAATTTCAGTATGAAGGCAAGGACAAGGCCCCTCCTGTCTGTAAACATGGTGCATGTGTTTGTGCATCACCAGCCTCTGCTGAAGGCTCAAGTTTGTCTTCTCTGTGAGACTCAGTTCTGCTCCTCCTCCTTCATCTAGTCTGGGCTGCAAAGACAGGCTGCACCATACATTGGTAATCTCATCCTACATTGATGAAGCCTGGGAGACTACAGCAATGCTATAGCATCCTGCCTGCCTGCATCCGTGCCCTGACATATCAGGCAGGCACAGATGATGTGGTCTCACTGCACAAGGGCTCAGCACAGGACAGGGGCACAATAGAAAGCAGAGCTGAGAAGTGTTTTGGACTTTTGAAGCTCAAATGCAGACTAAAGAGCTTTTTCTTTGTCCCCAGGGACCCTTCCAGGGGAGGAGGGCATGAGCATCAGCCTTGCCATCACCGTGAAATTGTGAGCAGTTGTGCTACGCAGCACAGCAACAACTGTGAAATCCCAAGGGGAGTAACAGATTGGTTATACTGTAATGTATCTGGGTCACAACAGGGCAGGCAAGGGGAAGTGACAGGACAAGGAGAGCTGAAATCTGTCCTCCTAGGCTGCCTCCCCTGTGAGCAAGAACAAGCACCCACAATGTCAAGCAGGCTGTTGTCACAACCTGCTGCTGAACCTTTCAGGGCTTTTTCCAGAGATAGGGAGAATTGTTGCTGTTGTCCCGGCACTTGCTGAGTAGACAGAGTCCCTCTGGGCCATGGCACTGTTCTTGCTTTGACTGTCTCCTCCTTTGGGCTGCAGCAGCCTATAGAGGTCTGTGGCTAAGGCAAGGGCAGGAATGGATAGCCACAGCCCAGGCAGCCTCGTGTGGATCACAGCCAGCTCTGCCACACTGTGGCAGGGCAGGCAGAGATCACCGCGACAGATAGGCTTGGCCCAGGTGCCAAGAACTGGAGAAGAAGGGAAAAATGAGCCTTATTTCATGTGCAAGGCATTGCTTCCCTCCCTCTGCCTCCCATGCTTTTAACTGGTGTGCTTTGAGACCTCCTTCCCTTCTTCCCCTCCAGTTCCAGCATCCCTTCTCATATTTTCAGGAGGTGATTTTCTCCTCTATCTGTTTGTCTCAGCTTGTTCTTTCTCCCAAAGCACTGACAAGGGGCTGTTTCTCTATATTGTATAACCTTTTCCCAAAAAAATGGTACTGGCCATGAGTTATTGCATCTATAATCTCCAGATACTAACTACATCACCCTTTTGCTGAGTATCCTCACCAATTGCCAGGCTGAAAGATCAGGGAGAAGTAGGAGTTCATTTGCAAGTCAGTGGGTGCCCAACATGACAAGAAGGCTCCTGATCCTTTCACATCTGGTTCCATGTGCAACCTGCCATATGTTCCTCTCATCTAGTGATAATCAGAATTTCTCCTGCCTTCCACTTATACTGGGAGTTTTCCCACAACCTTCCAGACCTGCTTCCTCCCTCTTCCATCGTTGTGCAAGATGCCAGAAAGCTGTGAGAGTGGATCTGAGGGATGAAGGCTGCATTTCCTGTCAAAGCCAGGCAAGGTTTGGCTTGATCAGCAGATAAACCCATGGGCCTTCTGTGTGTTTCACTCACCCTTACTCTAATATTCTTTCTCTCAGAAAGCTTCCTCACAGGTATCACCTGATGAAGTAATTTCTACCATCACAGGGCCATCTTCATTTTTGTTGCCTCTTCTTCCTTGATGCCCCCATAAACAAAAATTTATCATCACAGAGGGCCATTATAGATAAATAGTCTCCTGACAGTTCTATTTACCAGGGAATGAGGAGGAAGCAGGAGCCTGTGAGTGTAGAGGTGGGGGAGGCTGGAGCTGTGCTCCAGCTGACAGCAGCAATCATCCGCAGAACTGTGCAGGACCTAATTAACGTGCAGCAATGCTGCCCGTGGCAGGTAGTGTCATGGCAGGACACCAGCAGGAAGGCAAACAGACAGCAAGGGGAAAGAAAAGAGAGTTCGGAGATGAGTGGAAAAATAGGGTGGACAGAAGAGGAGGGGAAAAGGGAAAGCAGGCAGAGAGATGAGGGCAGCCCACTGCTTCTCCTTCACTCTACAAGTGCATCTT
This sequence comes from Neodrepanis coruscans, assembly GCA_013400695.1. Classification (NCBI taxonomy): domain Eukaryota; kingdom Metazoa; phylum Chordata; class Aves; order Passeriformes; family Philepittidae; genus Neodrepanis; species Neodrepanis coruscans. The sequence goes on from VYZS01035588.1 coordinate 6,530, forward strand.
CCCTCTGGCTTCCCTAACAAATTCCTAATTGCAGTGACTTTGTTTTTCACCTGGCTGCTGTGAAGTGATTGCCCTTTTGTAATGTTAATAATGTCTTCAAGCCCAGAGCAGCAGCCAGACCTCTCAAGGGGCAGTGAGAAACCCAAGGGCATGGGGTGGGGAACAGAGTGGAGCACACAAGGGATTTTTTTCTCTTTCCCATGAATTCAAGAATCAGGCTTTTGGTTGGCAAAGAATAAAAATTTCCATCCAGTCTGGAGAGCCATGCCTTTGCATCCATGGGCACACACGTGGCTGAACGTGAGAGAACGGGGATGAGGAGTGTGGAAGGGGAATGGAGCCATGTGCGTGGGCATACAGAGGTGGCAAAAGATTTTGGTGTAAGAAGGACAGATCAGCCCATTTCATATAGTTGAGTGAGCAGATGATAAAAACCATCATGTGGCAGGGGGAAACACAATGTTATACAACACAAAAAAGGCTTTATTTACAATGACTGGATGAAGGGGTGGGGAAGACACTTAGTGATGTGTCTATGCACGTTTGTTCACTGCTTGCACAATGCTTTGTGCTCACATGCCATGTGCCTCTATATATGCAGATCTCTCACTGCCCATGTGCTCAGGCTCTGCATATGCATCTGTCTATGACTACCCGCCCTGTGTGCCCAGTTCCTCAGTGTGAGCTTGTGAAAGTCTAAGTGGCAGCTTGGATTTGTGCCTGCAAGGTGCTAACTCAGGTTGCCATTGCACAATTGTGTAGCTTAAGCGCGCGTGTGTGTATGTGTATGTGTGTGTGTGTGTGTGTGTCCATGCGCACGTGTGCACAAATATATACTGCTTCCCTTCTGTACCAGCTGAGTGCCCAAAGACCTGCAGGGCATGCCATGTCCGAACAGCAGCTCCATGCTCATGGATGCTGTGAATGATACAGGCTAGCTGTGGCAGTTCTCAGCAACTCAGTAGAAGACTCTTAACTTGCACAGACAGCTGGTGCTGGGGGCAGCTGGCAAGGGGCTGAAAGCCAATCTATTTTGACAGCTGCTCTGCTAGGGGTGGTTGGGGGCTTCTCTCTTCTTGTTTTCACCACAAACTGGTTACCTAGTGTGAGGCTAACAGGGCTACTGCTAAATCCAACAGAAATGGGATTTAAGGGGACAAACACAGAGTGCATTAAGCAGAAGACCATCAGGAAAGAAAAGCACTCAAGAGCTGCACACTTCTTGCTTCATGCACTACTGATACACACTCTTCTCATGCTTGCTGCTTTTCTCAGGGCACCTCTTCCTTTCTGTCTTCCATTGCTCCTTCTCTTTCTCCCCACCTCCACCACATCCTTCATACCTTTTCCAAAGTACCTTCCCTCCATGCCACTACTGAGCACCCAGCCAGGATGCTGTGAAAGCTGGAGCTTCCAGTGTGGTTGGGACTGGCCCTTTGGATATCTTGCAGCAAAAAATTCTGAGAGGGGACTACAGTCATCCACAACTGATGCTACACTTTGTTCAGCATCCCAGCCTTAGCCACTCTGTGAGACCCAGAGCCAAGCAGGTTGCCAGCTATCATAGAGAACTGTTGGGTCTCTACTTCCCAAAAGGCTCATGACAGCGCTGGTGAGCATCATGCTATCAATAAGAGAAAAACAGTAACAACTATGAGCCTATTGAGGAGATCTACAAGGGCTGTAATGCCTCAGGGTAAAGTTCATCCTTGTAGATATGTATCAGTTACAGTGGTTTTGGAAGTAAGCAAAAAAAAAAAACAAACCAAAAGGGTGCTCTCTATTATTCTTGAAAACCATCCTGAGTCTATTCTTAGTCTTTCTGGCCCCCTTATGCTCCACACAGATCCATTCTCCACAGCCTCCCTCTTTTCCTTCCAGCCACTGCAGAAATACTAGTTATCCTTCTCATCTCACAAATGATATGGAGGAGTCAGTGAGGACTCAATTTTCTAGCTCCACAAATATTGGGAAGAAAAGAAAAGAAAAATAGCAAAACGCATGACTTGGCAGAGGAAGGAGCTTTGTTGCACATCACCCCATAAATCTCACGCCTGACAGAGTTTCTAGTGCTGGAGTCACTTAAAACCATGGCGTTGTATTGGGTTAAATTGATGAATTGCACTGAAAGAGAGGACAGCCTAAAGCACTGAACAGGGACCCTGCCTGCTGGCAGGCCTCTCACTCCTATTCACATTCTGCTCCCTCTCTCCACTAATGGAGCCTCATCTCTTTAATCAGAAAGTAAGTGCTCTCCAGGTTACTGCCTGAAACGTTCAGAGACACTCTTTAGGGAGACCCACAAGCAGCAACCTGCAGCTTGTAAACTCTTCAATCAGGAGAGGACAAAAGAAGGGAAAGGACAAGCATGTTCAATGCTCGTACATGAAGGGTTATGCTTCCTCAACTGCCAGTGGTGTCAACAACAGCCTGTCAAGTTGTTAGAGAAGCTCAATGCCAAGCCAGACTTGGCCAGAAGAGTAATGAGTACAGAGGCTCGCAGAAAAGGACTCCTCTACAATGAAGTCCAGGGCAATACTCTTCCCTCCTTCAGGAGAAAGGAGTGGGCTCCTGAGGCAGCACACTGAAGACAGTGGGAAATTATTCCAAGGCAGAGCTCTGACCTTACTGCAGCCAGTGCTAGAGGACACACTGCTGAGATCAGGCTAAGCCTTTCTCAGAGCCTTTCTTTGACTCCCTGTTTTCATCCCTCCTCAGCTTAATTTGCTGAGAATGGGTTTCTAAAGGTACCTCCCTGGCTTGGTGTTATTTCCTATCCTGTGGTGATCTAAGTGCAAAACAATGTCAGAACATCCCACAATCCTGTGAACATCAATTTTTTACTTCCATTCTGGGATCAGACCCTTTGGTGTTTAGACTACTCTGCTACCTATGTCCGCACAGCACCAAACATCAACACTGCAAGTTGCTTCGTTCCCACTGTTACTCTGAGTCTCTGTCTTCCGCTCCTCCCACCTGCCTCATCCTCCTTTTCTTGTAATCCCAGAACACTGTCTCCTGCTCTTCCAGTGCTTCTCAAGGGCTGCCTTCACCTTTACCTTCCATTCCCAACCTCCTCAGATTCCCCTACCAGGCACTATACTTTTCCCAGATTGTTCTCACTCCATTTTTTACATCTGGATGTTCCCCAGGGAAATCCCCTTCTGTTCTTCACATCATTTTTCCTGCAGGTGCAGGACTTGTTAAGTACCAAGTTTCCTCTTTAACTGTCAAAATCTGTAAATCAAATGCCCCCTTCAGAGTTGCAGAAGTGTTTTGACTGAGGCTTTCAAAAGAAGCCTGCTGTGGTTTTGGTATCCAGCTCCCAACATGGCCACCAGTCCTCTCTCCTTCAAGCTTCAGCATCTGACTCAGCCTTGTGCTGTGCAACAGAAGCTCTGCATGGCTGCTCCTGCTCTCTTGCTCTTTTGCTCTCTGGGGAAACTACAAAATACCCTGTAGCTCCCACAATCGCTGCCCTCCACTGTTGTTGGGATACAAACATGAGGGTGGAAGGGAGCTTCCTCATGTGTCTGAGAGGAAGCACTGGAATGTAACTTGCACTTCAGATGCTTCAAGGGATGTTTGCTGAAATAAAGGGAACATGTAAGACTCTCAGACAGCTCACAGTAGGTAGGCTAATAGAGCAATGAGGTGTGCTAGATACCAAAAGGCCGAGGTTTGGAGACGAGAAGGAAGTGGAAGAGATCTTGGGGAGAGCAACTTCCTTGCTTGGCTGCTGGCAGACATAGTGGCATCAGCCTTTCTATGAAGGGTCCTGAACACAGAGTAATTTCAGATGTGGCATTTTCTAAATGCTCAAAGAAGCAGGGCTTCTTTGATGAGCTTACCCTCCAGAGAGATTGTGCATGGGGACAGACAGAGGAAAGGGAGGAAGAACTACAGTTTCGGACAGGAGAAAGAGTGACTTTGAAACACAGCAGACAGATCTCTGCTTGAGTGGCTGCTTTAGGGATGGGGAAACAGGTGGAGATCACACATGGTCCCTGTAGATAGTGAAATCTGCAGATCTTCTCAGCCAAATGTCTCCCTCTCAGAGCTGGGACTGCTCCCTGTCCTGGGGTGGAGAGAGCAGGCTGGGAGCACTGTCTCAGTGTGTACTTCAGAGGGAAGCTGCAAGGAACAGTGCAGAATCACTGGCTTGCTGTGTGTGAGTAACTGCAAGGTGGTGTGGGAACGTCACTGGAGAGGGCTGAATGGAGAGAGATGGCAAGTGGCCACTGCTTCTCCCAGCTGTCAGAGGTGATGCCACATTTGCCTCCACAATGTATGGGAACTCCTGTCCTTCCAAGTTGGTGCCTCCCCACCCTCTTCAGCCATATGTAATCAGTGCTGCGCTCAGATGGCATGGCCTGTTTCACCCCTCTTCATCTCAAGGCTCTGCCTGCCCGTACCGTTTGCCAGTTTAATCCTGATCAAGACGGGAGCAGGGCAGGAAGACACCACCCCTTCCCAGAACCAACATAGATTTTCCTGTTGACAGTGAGAACATTTGGTTTCCACCTCCCTTTTTTACTCTCTCTCCTCTATTTTCTGTGTTACATTTTCTCTTCTAATGAAAGCAACAGCTGCTTCCCAACCCTTCATTTGAATCCCTGGGAGTGCAACAGGAGCTTGGCAAAGGGATGGAAGGGCAGGTAGCCATCACTAGAGGATTGTTCCCCCGTCCAGATGTTGGGTGCAGAGGGTCAATCACTGCAACAGCTTTCTTGGCTGTGGGTGGGAGCAGGGCTGCTTTTGCCGGAGACTTGCAAAACTCTGGCCCACACTCTCTGGGTGTTTGAAATCTAATGTTCAGGTTATCA
>VYZS01035589.1:0-12550 GCA_013400695.1 Neodrepanis coruscans
GTATCTCTCCCCCTTGGGTCCCACAGGGTTCCTTTTCATTGATGTTTTTTCCACCAGCTGCAGACTGGGACCAGTGTCGTCCACAGGCCAGCCATCCTTCCCCATGCTCCACAGTCCAGGAGCTGACCCGGAGCAGTATGGTTTGTTATTTTCTTTCTGTGGTTATTATTGTCGGGCTTATTGCTTTTTAAAATAAATTCTTTTGGTTGTTGTCAACTCTAATAGATGTCTCATCACTTGATAACACCTCCTAGTGTCCTAACTGGAACAGATGTTCAGGAGACGTCATGTGTTCTGTGCCCTCCAACAGAACATATCAATCATTCAAATTCGAGCAGTATCAATCTCCAAAGTACACACTTATTTGCTTACCACTGATAGAACACTGTGGTTTTAGTTTTAACTTACTGATTACTATTACTGATTACTATTTTTACCTTAAGAAAAAAATGTTCCTCCCTATATATTTTATTTTTATCCAGAAAAGCTATGACACTGGAAATGGCAGTTTCAGGCCTCCAAACAACTCAGATAAAACCCTTTCAGACAAGAAAGTGAAAGCAAAACCTAACTTTAATAAGGAATATTTGACATGTAATCAATCTAAACCACTGTTAATCAACAACAATCAAGAACTTTTTTAAAAACCTAAAATGGTAATAAAAGTGATTTGACAAGAAGATAGAAATAAGTGTTGGCAGCATGAAGAAAATTGTAACTGCTGCTTGTATAAGAAAAACTGCTTCTCCATAAAAGTAGTTGTCTGTGAGGAACAATGAGGGTAGAGGAATGAAAATGAAATCAGAATGAAGAATGTTCGGACTTCATCATCAAATGACAGAGGGACACAGTCTCCCCTAAAATAGTTAATTTTAATCATGCATATTTGCAGTGTAATATTTTTATTACATCCTGTAGTACAGAGCAAAAAAGTCCTACTCTTTTTGGCATGTGACTGGTGTGTACTCTGGAGTCTCACAGTAAGCCAGAATACCTATTCACTCTTACTCTGAAGATATTTTTTTCCCCCGTCTTTTATAGACCAGTGCATGAACAGACTGCAAGTGCCCCTTGAATCTTCATTGCCACCTCCTCTCTGTAATCATGTTAATCACGGATCTTAACTATCATTCTATTTATGACTGTAGGATGCTACACTTAAATATTCAACTGCTCCAACCCCGCACTTTGCTCAGATACAGTTTATCAATCATTTTTTTAGCTTAATGCAGCTATTTAGTGTAGATCCTAATCTCTGTCTTCTTGAATTAGATTTGCTTGAAGAACAGGATATCTAGCATCTAAAAATTAGAAGAAAACAGAAAAAAAAAAAAAAGAAATATTCTTAGGAGAAAATGTTATATGAAATGGTTATATGAAATAGCGAATTATTTAATCACCTAGGAAGGAGATTTTAATTCTACAGTGTAACTTTATTTCTTTCTAACACTTCTGTTTTCTCCAATAAGATCTTAGTAGTGTTAGCAGGCAGAAAAAATATTTATATATATATATCCATTATGTACATATATATTTAAAATCACTTATCAGGCTGGTTTTTCTCACATTTTTAAAATGTAAAATAAGTTAAAGAAAAAAATTTATGTTATGTATTTGCTGATTATAGAATTGTGTAAATCTTTCTACTGTTCTACACAGATATATTTGGAAGCTCAAAGAACCTTTTGAAGTTTTAACTAAGCAGAATAATACAGATAGATAAAACTAGAAAATTATGCTCAAGCATTTAAAGATGTAAATATAATGAGTAATTATTATTTAGGAAGTGAATTAAACACTTTTTTACCAGCCTTAGTAGTTTTCACTGTTATGTATTAGTCATAGAATAACAAAAAGTGGCACATGTTATTCAAGAACAGAAAAGTACTGATTGATTTATTTAACAGAATGTCTGAATTCTAAACATAAAGTACTTATTAATCATTATTCCTGGTCCTTCAGATATAAAACCTTAAGATTTTAGTAGAACAAAAGGATAACACTTTAAATTGATATCATCTAGCAACTAATTCTGCATTTACACAGGATGACTATGACTCTTAGCTGTTGGCTGAGCTTTATTTGTGCTGTTAAGAAAACTTCACCATTTTAAAATGTCGATTTTCATTATAAAACATTGCTTGATTTCTGAATCTTTAAACTGAATTAGATTAGAACATGATTTCTGAAAGCCTTTAACAATTTATTTATCACTGTGTTTTGTAAACATGAATTTATACATATGTACCAATTTTCACAAATTGGTGAAACAGAAGGTATAATAGGTATAATAGAAGCATGTTCCTGCTCTAATAATGACTTTGATGGTATTTGATCAGTGGTTATACTAAACTCAGTGTACTTAAGCACTGCAGTGCCCTGTGCTTACATTGAATTACCACAACAGGTAAAAGTCTCATACATTGCACAGCACTAGACATTTATAAAACAAACAAATAGCAATTAGCAAGGATTAGTGAGTTAAAATAAAATTTTTTAATAGTATGCTGTCTGGTAAAAGTTGGAACTTACCCCACCTAGAAGTCATTTAGACCAGCAGGGAACATTCTTCAGTTTAATTGCAAATAAGATTCTGAGCATACGTTTCCCTATTCATGAAGAGATAACAAGTTTCACATACTAAGACACAAAGAAAAGTTTAATATTTTGAAGGAGCTAAATCAGCTTATCTCTTCAATAGCATATATTTTATATGTCTATAAAAGTCTGCTACAAACGAAAAGAAAACCTAGTCTTTGAACTGCCTGTGTTCTAATATACATCTCATAGATATCAGAGAAAGATGAATAGGATATCATATCATCTAAATCTATACTTACAACTGAAGCATTTATAATCCAGTCTCTGATTGTCTCTGCTCTGGGCTTTTCCACTGGAACATCCATTGAGGGGTTTTATTCTGATAATACAGTGCTCTTAGGTCTCTGCATATATTAGCTGTAGATAGTACTATTAAAACATTGTGTAACATTTAGTTATAACTCTGAAATATCCCTCTTCAAAATGATTTTTAAAACTTTTACAGCAGAACATAATATAATTTCTTCTTCAGTACCATCAGAAACAGTTACTGAAAATGTTTATGGGATGAACACTTTGTTTAGAAAAGTTTGTATCATGTTAACTATTTGCACAAGAAATTGGTTGGCTGCAGCCAGGGAGTTGTGGTTAATGTCTGTAAGTCTAGATGGAGGCCAGCAATGAGTAGAGACTCTGTCTTGGGACCAGTGCTCTTCAATATGTTTTTCAATATGACACAGACTAGGGGATTAAGTACACTTGCAGCAAGGTGAAGGTGAGTGGTGCCATCCAGGGGGACCTGGACAAACTTGAGAAGTGGGCCTATGAGAACCTCATGAGTTTCAACTAGTCCCAATACAGAGGAGGACCATAAAAATTATCTGATGACTGGAGCACTTCTATCAAGACAGGCTGAGAGAGTTGGGCTTCATTCTAGTTCAACCTAGAGGAGAAGCACGTCCAGGGAGATCTCTTTTGCAACCTTTTAGTACTCAAAGATAGCTTATAAGAAAGAGGGAGTGGGAATTTTTACACAGGTAGATAGTGATAGGATAAGAGGGAAGAGTTTTAAACTAATAGAAGAGAGATTTAGACTAGATACTAGGAAGAAATTCGTTACCGTGAGGGTGATGAGTCACCGGAACAGGTTCACATAGAAGTTGTGGAGACCCAACTCCAGGTTGAATGAGGCCCTGAGCAACCTGGTGTACTGGTGACCCTGCTCATGGCAGGGCCATTGAAACTGCATGATCTTAAGTTCCACTTAAACCCAAATCATTCTATAAAATTGTGATTCTATGATTCTATTTGCCCATAGGAAAAGAGAAGAAAAAAAGAAGGTGGTGGAAATAAAGGCAAAAAGAGTAATCTTTGTAAAAATGGATAAAATGCATACAATATACAATACATGCAATATACAAAGCATATAAATATATACAATATAAAATACATACAATATAAAATATATGCAATACAGAATCTGTGTTGCACTAGCCCAGTTGGAATGACTAGGGCTATGCTAATCATATTCAGCTGCAGTTTTCTTTCAACATTATTTAGTGTAATAAACATTCTAACTCACTTGAGTACAGCTGATCCTCATGTTATCTGAGTTACACTAAAACAGTTACTGAAATTTAATTTTAGAAACAACCTACAAATAGGCAAGTGATAATTACTGCATTTTATTTTCCTGTGAGGTGTATAACACTATTTTGTGTGAGTGAATTGCCCATTAATAGTCTCAACATGCTAGCTTTGACCTAATGTAAACAAGACAGACTCATAATTTATCTAACTGTAATAAATGTACCACAAATTAATGTGCTGCATTTAAGAAATAGTATTAAAAGTAATAATGAAGAAAGGTGATGCCGTAAGGGGGATGCTTAATATTTGGGATTTCACTATAGCTAGGTAGCTGAGTAACTTAGAATATTAAGAGCAGAGAACGGCCTGTCCTTCACATGTTTGCATTCTTCTGTATAGATAAAGGGGTAGCTAGACCAAAACATAAGACCTGGGGGGAACTAACAGGACGTGGGAATAGGTAATAAGAGACCATTCTGTTGGATGTTTTGGGGGCATAGTAGTAAGATGGGGTTTAGTTGGCTAAGATATAATGGGTGGGCACTAGAGGTTATAAAATTGGAGAGATTGTTATGAATTTCCTCTTTTGGATTATTGGGCACCGAGAGTAAAGCTGTTCTCTCCCTTCGCTGCGAGTCCTGTCTCACTTCTTATCTCGGCCGGGCCTTAGGCCTCATGGCAACAAAGGATTGACGCTGACAAGAATTCAAGATAATTCTTTCTAAATCCTAATTCTAATCTAAATCTAAAANATAAAAATTTTATAATAAGATCTACATTCATCAGAAAAATGTGAAGGTTTTAACTGTGTGAAAAATGTTTAATATATATGATCCTATTGTATGATCCTTACTTATATAAAGAAAATTTTTCTATACACATCATCTTGTCTACTTACTGTCACGAGTTGGCATTGTTAAAGGGGGTGAACCCCCCCCACACCTTTTTTTTTTCCTTTTCCTTCCCTTGCTTGGGAGAGGCACCGCTGGCCTTGGGGAGGGGGTAGTGACGACTAGGATGGCCCTCCATGACTGCCTTGGTGCCGCCCCCAGAACGCCAGAGTGGTTGCCTATTTGCACCAGGGCTGCTCCTGCAACTGGTCACTACCGCACGGGTCTGCAGCAGGGGGAGAGCGAGAAGTGCCCATGGCAGTGGCAACGCACCTTGGCCCCTGCCTGGCTGTCACTGCTCATGGTGGCCACGCCTCAGCCGCATGTAACTGGGGCAACTCCCCGCGACCGCACAAAATGCCTTTGGAGTATCCGGCACATACAGGGTCGCTGAGTGTCCTGGAAATGGAAAAAGACAGAGACCTTAAAAGCAGGGGCATGTGAAAGCCATTTTCTCTTTGGGTTTCAGCCAGAGAGAGGTGAAGGCAGAGGCTCCATGCAGTGGTGGTAGTAGCAGCGACGAACAAGATTGCACGTGGTGACTCCATTGTCTCTGCCTTTTCTTTTGCCCTGGCAGTGGGCGATAGTGGTGGTGATCATGTGTTCTACTTGCTGTCTCCTGAGCCCTTCCTCTTCTTTCATTATCTCCCCGCTGGGACCACCAGCCCAGCACAAGGAGCTGTTTCACCCCACGACTGCTCCTGAGAGGCGCCTCCTGGCAGCAGCTGGAGAACACCTGCACCTCTGTGCAACCCAAGGTCCATCAGTCCCTGTGACTCCACCTGTACCTGAAGACATAAAAGTAGTTTTTTCCCGAATTATGATTGTCCCCAGTTTTTGTTGGTTTTGTTTCTCTGTTTTTTATTGTTGTTCTTGTTATTCATTAAATACATGTATTATCTCTATCTATCTATCTATCTATCTATCCATCCATCTATCATAATAATAATAAACTGCTGACCTCTCTGGTTTTGGTTGTTTGTTTGGTTTTTTTGTCTCATATTACTACATTTCTAGTCTTCCAACCTAGGATACTTACTTATTAATGAGAAATATTTCTGTTTGTGACTGTTTGTGCCCTCTTTCTTCAAGAAGAAGAACATTGTATCTCCCCAGGTAGCAGCATATTATCTTTACTAGTCATATATAGGTCAGATAATTGGTGCAAAAATTTTAGAGGGGCTTAGACACAGAATTTCCAAATGGAAATTTCTAAAACCTGTAATCCATCTCCAAAACATGTCAGACTTATGTAAAATAATTAACATTATGAGCTGATTTCTATTGTCTAAATATAGATTTCTGGTGCCAAATATCAACTCTGTAATTCTACCTGACCTCTAATTTGAGATATTGTGGTTCTTCTGAAGATCAAGTCATACCTGCTAAGGCTGGGTAATTAATTCGGACATCCTTAAGTATCCTAAGTAGTGCTAGTTGTTATATAATTCTTTAAGTGATAATTCAAGTTCCTGCTCAGCAGAGTCACTGAAATACAGGATTTAGTTTCTGAAGGACATGTGGCTACAGTCATTTGGGATGCCCTGAGGTATTTGAGGTAAGGATTTAGATCAGATAGCTATAATATTTGACTTGAAGGAAAATTGTAATGTACGAGAGCCTCCTCTCCTGGAGGCCAGTTATTATAACCTATGATGTCTTAAATGGTACCAGATGCTCATGTTCAACACTATAACAGCAACTTAGACAAACAGCTACTAGATACATTTAGCTTCCAGGCCTAGGACCAGGTCTTATGTCTAATAAAGTGTTATTTACATGTAGCACAAGATGAAGTCATCTCTGAAATCTCTTTCAGCCTGTTAATTGAGACTACAGTCATGTGAAAAGCTAAGTTCTCTCAATGAAATTTCAGTTGCAGAAATAAAGAACCCTGGCTGAGTGGAGTACTAAAGAAAGAGCAGTCATACATTGAAAAAGAGATTTTAGGATGTCAGTTCTCTGGGGCCTGGGAAGAGACAAGTTATTTGTCTTTTACCAAGTTTGTCTTTGAAATGAGAAAACAAGTGTCTACTACTGACAATCTTTTTTACTCACCTGAGAACATTCAATCAACATATGTTGCATGAGTCCATAAGGAACGATATATATTTTCTACTCATATTCAGCTTTCCTGAGGATAATACAGATTATGAAAAGAAAATCAGTAAATAAATTAAAACATCTTCTAATTTGTTCAGTTCTGTGGTGATTTATTTTGTTTCTTTTATTAATATTGCATTTATTTTAGAGAGAGGATGTATGGTTTGTTCAGAATTAACGGGATTATCTGATGTTTCCTTGATTAATTGTCTGTTCCTTGATTCATTGCAGGGAGGAGTTACTCTGGAAATAAATTACTATTGCAGTGGATACTCTGAGTCTATTTAAAGCCATAAGAGTGTGGTATTGATACATATGTCAGATACATTAATTTTACAGAATAATCATTAATACAATGAGAAATCACTTTGTGGCCCCTCACTACCACTCAATCATGGCTCTACCATAACCCTGCAAGAAGAGAATGCAAATCAGGTTGTGATTTAACCACATTTAACCTCTAATTTTCTTAATTTCTGTTTGGAAGGACTGATGCTATTGTAATTAGCATTACTCTTTGTGTAGTATGATGCTCACATGTTCATTCCAAATGAAATGCCTCAAGCAAATCCTTTCTTATTTCTCCACCTGTCCCTGCCCATTTCTTCCTGCATTAACCAAGCAGTTGAAAACAGTGATCCTTCAAATGTTGTAATCTTTTTTTTTTTCCCACCAAGGTTTGAATGCTCTTAACAGCTACAATTATATTTTAATTCCTGCTTTAAGTTGTTTAGAGTCTGAAGACTGTATGAAAAATTTCCATACATAACAGCTAGTCTGTATGAAAATATATAAAACTGAACTCTTTGTAACAGTAAAATAAAAGCTGAAAAAAAATTATTTTCTGCAAAGTAGAAGAAATTTTCCATAGGATTACAAAACTACCCTAACAAAAACCTTTCAATCCACCTTTGGCATTTAGGTTTAGTCCTAACAAATTTTATAAGGTGCTTTAGTTTGGAAATTAAAAGTAATGCTTGTTCCCTAGTATTTTCATAGTTTCTACAATCACACGGATCAAACTGAAAAAAAAACCAAACAGTTATTATTATTACTTTTGATAAATTTCTTCTGTTTTCATAAGGCTGCTTTGCCTGCTCTCACTGAATCTTTGGCTTTTCTCTCAGTAAATCAGTTCTCACTTATGATAAATTGATGTCTGGCTAAGTACAAGATTGTATGGTAAGTGACCCATCTATCACCTTTTTAAGCCTAAATTTTGCATAATTTGGAAATAAAAGATGGAACAGAATGCCTAAAAGATACATTGTAACCAGGATTTCCTGTCTGTCAGGCTGCTTTTCAATAGGAATCTCTATTCTGGGAAAACAAAATTAAATCTTTATATATCTCATTTGTAAACAGATAGTATTTGCTCTCAAACAATGAAATGCAGATTGCCAGAAGCAGGCATGAAGATGTTATTGAAAAATTCCCAGCAGACTTAAAGTTTTGCTCAGAGGCTTACTCCTCAAAACAGTCTCTGCAATTCCAGAAAGAGATCTGCTTGTGGCAAGATAAATAAAGTTAAATGATTTCTGAAGTCCCATTAAAAATATAAGCAAAACATGAAAAGAAAGAAAAACTCAGAAGGAAAAAGAAATAGCACATAAGGAATGTCAAAGTGTTCCTACTAATTGTTTAAGTAGAATTTTAAAATTATATAAAGTAGAACAAACTGGAGGAAATCACTGTTTTATGGTTCTGATTCAACTCCTGTCAAATAATTTGTAAGAGTTGCAAACTGTATTCCAAGAGTGAATTAAAAATATTCCTCTTTTGGCATAGAAGATAATACTAAGATAAAGTGAATATCAATAAATATACTTGGATATCATAACATAGTCAATTATGTTTAAAAAAATCAGGTCAGATCCTAAGATCTGTTTAATTTTTTTTTTTCATCATATGAGTAAATTAAAAAGTGGAAGAAAATACCCTCTCAAAACTAGTCTAAAGTCGAGGCTGAAGCAATTTCTGCTGTTACACCTTATGATAAAAGTAACACTTAAAATGAAACATGAATTTCTGCACAGGATAAGTTACCAACCAAGGTTTGTTTGGGATATATTTTACTTTGTTTTAACTCATATGCAGATCAGAGCCTTATAAAAGAGATCGATAACTCTGTCAGTGAGAAACACCTTTCTGTAGGTGAAGTTTATCAAAAAATAATTAGCAATCAACTGTGTCGTGGGGTAAAAGTGAAAGTGAAATAAAACGTGCCTTGTTGTTTTCCTACCGTGGGGGGGGCCAGGGGTGCGGGGCTGCGGGCGGTGCCCGCATCGTTTCGGTGGCCTTTCTCTTCCCCCCAGCGGCATGGCCCCGTGGAGCGGCGGGGGCTGCGCTGGGACGGGCTGTGTGGCCACACTGCCGCCACCCACACCGCTGTCCTTGACGCCTCGGCCGAGCCCGGGGCTTCTGGACTGCCCGGCACTGCCCGGCCCCATCAGTGCCGGCCCCGGCGGCGGCCGCGGCACAGCCAGCGGAGGCCCCCTTTTCCCGGCAGCGGGGGAGGGGCGCAGCGGCCATGTGGTTCTGGGCACCGCCATTTTCTGCCGGCATGGCCCGGTGCTTCCCATGGGCCCCTGCGCGCACGGGGCGGGCACCCCGGGCCGCTGCCCAATCACCAGAGAGGCCAGCCCCTTAGACCTATCTGCGCAGGCGCAGGATCAGGTCCTCTTTAAAAAGGGAGGAAGGCCGGCCATCTTCCTCTTTGGACCTCGGACACGGCAGGAGTAGCATCGTCTCTCGTTTTCACCGGGACATAGCCCACGTGAAGACTGAGTCGGGGATTCTGCTGCAGCGGTCTGGTGAGCATTTTGGGGAGGGGGAGCCATTCTTCTGAGCACATCTTTCGTGATCAGTTTTCTTTCTTTCTTTCTTTCCTTTTTTTCTTTTCTCTTTATGGTGGAGTGGATTTCCTTTTCTCGGAATTGCATTCCTCCTCAAGAATTTCTGGGAGGCGGATTTTCTTCCCTCGAGCAGGAGGGTTGTTCCTTCCCTTTCATTTTTTCTTTTTCTTTTTTTTCTTTTGTGGTTTTTTTCCTTTCCTTTCCCCCGGGAGGCAGGTGATCTTGTGGTTATCTGTAGCTATTCCCTGGGGTCCAAAGGCCACATCTTTCCTTCTACCAGCACTAAATCCCTCCTTGGGCTAACGAGAAGGGGAGGGAGGGGGTTGCGCATGGGTTCTAATTTTCTTGAGTTTTTCCTTCAGTCAAAGCTGGGCAGAAGCTCGTGTTGCTAAGGGATTTCTCAGAACAGCCTCGTGTTTTCTTCTAATAACCCCGGAGTCTCTCGGGGGGCCCAGAGAGAGACAAGCACTATCTCCAGAGCGCCCTCGTCCCAAAAACGGGCCCTGGGAAACTTAATTTGTTTGTCTGTTTGCACTTTATTGGTCGGGTTTTTGTGTTTGCGCAAAATAAATTGTGATATTTGTGTGTTTTCTTCATTTTGGGGTGTGTTTGTGACTTCTCTCACAATCTCTTGTCCAAAATCGCTGAATTTGTGGTAAAACCACCACAAACTGAGTTTAGAAAAGCGGAACTTCAAATCTCTTGAACATCAGCCAGATCTAAGGATTTTAACTTGCATAGGGTTAATTCTCTTACAAAATACAGGTTTTCATATTTTATGGTATCCTGTATCTCAAAGGAAATGTACATATTGAACAATCATTTTTAAAGGTCATCTAGTCCAACCCCCCTGAAATTATCAGGGACAACTTCAGCTAGATCAGGTTGCAACTTGCCCCACATTTTCTCTTTAGCACTTGTTTGGTTAAATCATAAACTATACAGTTACAGAATTGTTGAAGTTGGAAGTGGTCTCTAGAGAGCATTGGCACATGTCCTGAATAAGATTGCATTTCCAGTTAAGGAAGAGACATTCCTATTATTCCTGTTGAGGAATATTTAACTTGTAGATAAAAACTGATTTGGGGCTCTATTTTAAATAACATCCCCATAAATACTGAAATTTTCCCGATGATAGAGATAAATTTTCCTGCACTTAGAATTTACAACAGGCTTTTATAGATATCAAACACTTAGCTTCACTAATTTGTCATCTTGATTAATAAAAAAAAAATTAGGAAAATCTTACTTGACTCTTTTATTGAGGAGTGCTGCATGACTAACAAGAACAGCTTCTTATCTAACTTTTTTGCTGTATTCACAGCAACAACAATGTGAGAGACCGGATTCATATCTCACTGAATTTATGTGGGTCAGAGCCAACTCACTGTGAGTATCTATGTGTGGGAAGGGCTTAGGTTTAGGCATGCAGGCACATGGTCTGCAGCCCACACGGCTGAATCCCTAGAGAGCACATGCCCCAGTAGCCATGTGGCTGCCTCTCAGTAAAGGAAGGCTTGCATCCTAGTAGCCCAACCACACCACACACCATGGAGATTCTAATTCACTGTGGCACCTAGCACTCTGACTTGGAGAGCACTGAGTTGCCAATGACTTGAATGTCTTACCTGGGAGGGGTGGCCTTGGTGACCAAACCCCATAAGTACAGCACATACGTATATTTTATTTTAGTCTCATCTCATCTTTTTCTTTCCTTCTTTGCTCTTTTAATCTCTCTTTCCTTTCTTTTTCCTTTCTTTACTCTTTAGATAGCTCACAGCCAAGGGGTTTGTGTTCTACTAAGCTGGGTCACTGATTGCTTTGTTTGCTGGATGCTTTTTCGGACTGTCTTTGATGCTTTTGGTGTAATGCTTCTGCCTTGGTTGTATGTTACCCTTGAAACTTTTGCCAAAATGCTTATTTTCTCATTAAATTAAAATAAGTTCTCTTGGGAAAACACTTGTAGCATGCTCTCTTTATGTGATTCATGTTTTCAGAGAACCACAGAACTTGCAAGATTTCATGTGGGCAAAATCTCTTGTAGTCTTAAATGTTAGTAAACTGCCCAGGCAGTAGTGTGTGACTTAGACCTGGGGTATTAAAACAGCAACAAAAAAATCACAGGCAGGGAGGTCACTAGCAAGTAGTTCCTGTTATTTTGACCCTAAAAGTCTCACCACAATGTTGGAAACCTGTCATTGCATACTTTTTTTTTTTTTTTCAGCTCGAAAAGGGCAATCTATTATTTCAGCCTTAACTACTATAACTGAGTCTAGTTGTGCTGAATTCTGTATTGTTTGAAGCTGAATACTTCAGCTGCTGTAAATTGATCTTCTGGATTGTTTTGTTGGTTTTTTTTTTTTCACACATGGAAGTGCTTGAAACACTTTCTTTTCTACTTGAATTTCAGGCTGATACACACACATGGCATATTTTTTATATTCTTTAAATATATATTGTCTCTGATATAGCACTAAAAGCAAGCAACTTCACAGGTTATCTGTGGTCTTTGAGGTTTTTTTATATTTTGTCTAGTTCCACAAAGGACAAAAAAAAAAAAAAAAAAAAAAG
>VYZS01035589.1:22175-32812 GCA_013400695.1 Neodrepanis coruscans
AAGAAAAAGAAGAAAAAGAAAAAGAAAAAGAAAAGAAAGAGAAAATTCAGCTAATCCAGAAGTTTAAAGAAAAAAAATACTATAATAATTTTAGGAGTAAGATAAAGTGATACCAAATAATTAAGTTCCTTAAAACACACACTACTTAAGTTAAATTAATAATTACTTGCCATACTCCTAGTCTTGTGAAATCTTGCCATAATACAAAAAGCTTTTTTCCAGCTCAGAATTTTGAATAAACTGTCTGGATGGAATCCTGTGCAATGTGCTCTAGGACGACTCTGCTTGAGCAGGCAGATTGGACCAGATGACCTACTGTGTTCCCTTCCAAACTTACCCATTCTGTGATTCTGTGCATATGGAAGTCAAATGGAAAACTCTGTCTTCAGAAGTTGTTCTACTGAACCACTGTTTTTCTGAGTATAAGGAGCATGAGAAATTTTCCTTCAATCTCTCTTCCTAACTGAGAGACCTATAGTTTCTGCAAGTTCTCCAGGATTTCACTGTTACTCCAACGCAGCAAATCTCTGAAGTGCACTATCCAAGATAAACCACTCTGTTCCTTCCACTCTTGGTGGCTAGAAAATTGTTGGCTGGTGTCTAGAGTAAGATAGGAGATACAATTTGCCTAGCTACTGCTCAAATAATTTGATTTTTCCCATTGTATCTGTTTTCTATAACTGTATTGGCATTGTCTGTCATTTATATAACTGCAAGAGACCATCTTCACGTGAAAAATATTGTATGATCAAACCAGGTGTTATTTCTATTAATAATTCAAAGAAATTTGGAGTAGGGAATAAGTCAAACAAAAACCTATGAACTTATCTTGAAGACAGAAGTAGTAGTAGTAATAATAATGGTAAGCTTTAACACCTAATAAGGACAGTTTAAAGATGATCTCTCTTGAAAGAAGTACAATACACAGTAAGTTTTTATTTGGTAGACCTAGATTTACATTTTTCCACAGGATACTTTTTTGCTTTGAGAATCGTTGATTCCTTAGCACAGGAACTTTACACTAGAGAATTTTTATGTTTTCTAAGACATTGAAAACATTGCAATTCCACATTGTAATTATATTTTTGAATATAATCAGCACTATGAAGACAATATAATATAAATATCTTATAGTTCCTTCCACCTCTGCCTTTTCAGAGCTATCTGGATACCAGTTCATCTTTGTTCATCTCTTGGTTTTTGCTCTGAGCTCTGTGCCTGTATTTTCTTACATTTTGCTATACATTGCTCTTTGACTTGCTCTTCTATTACTTTTACTTTTAGTTATTCTCTCAGCTTACAGGTGGATTTTATTTTTTGCCCACTGCACCCCATCTTGCCTCCCTCAAAGTTTCCGTTTCAGCCTCAGTTGCCTATCATTTGTTTGCTCCAGCTAGTCTGACACAGGCAAATACCCTTTAACANAATTGTGCATGTACTGGTGCAAAAATAGATGATGAATTCTTTTTTTCTTTTTTATTTCTTTGCTTTCCTTGTAAATGCTGAAAAATTCAGCAATTGGTCTTCTGAGCTCATGGGCCTGTCTAGACACTATTAGTCAAACATTCATTTCAACACCAGATTCAAGGCAAAAAAAGATTTTTTCTTCTGGGGAGATTGGTAGCGAATTTTTATTTTGAATCTTTGCTTCTTCCTTTGGGAACTGCTTCTCAGGATTATCTGGACATTTTCACTCAAATTCCCTGCTATGGGAATTAATACCTTGGAACACTGTCAATACCCAGTAGAATATATGACTTCATCTCTGACTGCAAAAGTTTTTCAGCTGTTTTTCTAAAGATCTTAAGTTTATACATTCTTGAATGAGACTTGTGCTGTTTGCTAAATAAGAGAAGTTNGCTACTGCTCAAATAATTTGATTTTTCCCATTGTATCTGTTTTCTATAACTGTATTGGCATTGTCTGTCATTTATATAACTGCAAGAGACCATCTTCACGTGAAAAATATTGTATGATCAAACCAGGTGTTATTTCTATTAATAATTCAAAGAAATTTGGAGTAGGGAATAAGTCAAACAAAAACCTATGAACTTATCTTGAAGACAGAAGTAGTAGTAGTAATAATAATGGTAAGCTTTAACACCTAATAAGGACAGTTTAAAGATGATCTCTCTTGAAAGAAGTACAATACACAGTAAGTTTTTATTTGGTAGACCTAGATTTACATTTTTCCACAGGATACTTTTTTTGCTTTGAGAATCGTTGATTCCTTAGCACAGGAACTTTACACTAGAGAATTTTTATGTTTTCTAAGACATTGAAAACATTGCAATTCCACATTGTAATTATATTTTTGAATATAATCAGCACTATGAAGACAATATAATATAAATATCTTATAGTTCCTTCCACCTCTGCCTTTTCAGAGCTATCTGGATACCAGTTCATCTTTGTTCATCTCTTGGTTTTTGCTCTGAGCTCTGTGCCTGTATTTTCTTACATTTTGCTATACATTGCTCTTTGACTTGCTCTTCTATTACTTTTACTTTTAGTTATTCTCTCAGCTTACAGGTGGATTTTATTTTTTGCCCACTGCACCCCATCTTGCCTCCCTCAAAGTTTCCGTTTCAGCCTCAGTTGCCTATCATTTGTTTGCTCCAGCTAGTCTGACACAGGCAAATACCCTTTAACACTTTTAAGAGTTCATTCTTTTCCCTCTAGTTTCTTTTTCCTTTTCCTTCACATATCAGCATGTTTGGTTGCTGCTATCTGGATGTGACTTTCTATCCCCCACTACAGAAATAAAATCTTAAGTTCATTCACTCTATCTGTCATCTGATCCACTGTAGTACTCAAGCAAGTCTAAGGCAGAATTTTCATAGCAAAATCTATCAAACAATGAGACTACATGTCTAATCTATATTTACTATTACTTTTTCACACAACTGATCATGATTGGTTGTAATCACATAATAATTTACAAATAGGCACAATATCAAATAATAAGTGAATAGAAGCATACATCTTTTTCAGAAAGACAAGAATTCTTTAGGATCTATGAATTAACTTAGTATGTACAGCACATTTTTCTGCAACTGTTATGACACAACTGATTTTGAAAAAGTATATTCTATTCCCAACATACACAGCAGAGTTAAATAATGTAAGATAAGAACAATATATGAAATAAATTGTGCATGTACTGGTGCAAAAATAGATGATGAATTCTTTTTTTCTTTTTTATTTCTTTGCTTTCCTTGTAAATGCTGAAAAATTCAGCAATTGGTCTTCTGAGCTCATGGGCCTGTCTAGACACTATTAGTCAAACATTCATTTCAACACCAGATTCAAGGCAAAAAAAGATTTTTTCTTCTGGGGAGATTGGTAGCGACATTTTTATTTTGAATCTTTGCTTCTTCCTTTGGGAACTGCTTCTCAGGATTATCTGGACATTTTCACTCAAATTCCCTGCTATGGGAATTAATACCTTGGAACACTGTCAATACCCAGTAGAATATATGACTTCATCTCTGACTGCAAAAGTTTTTCAGCTGTTTTTCTAAAGATCTTAAGTTTATACATTCTTGAATGAGACTTGTGCTGTTTGCTAAATAAGAGAAGTTGAGAAAGACATGGAGTTAATGTTGTAAAAAGCTTTCTGTGCTAAATTTTAGAGGTTCATTTTACCTAACATTTGTGTTAGACATCTTAGTTTGAGCTGCTCATCTCAGGATTCATTTATGGTTATTGAAGATAAATATGCACTTCCAGAGGGTTACTGCTTTGATCTAATTTGCTTGCCTTTCATAGGGTGAGATTAATCTCTCTCTGGAGATGCCTGCTTCTCTTCACTAACAAGCTCAAGATGACTAGCACAGCACTAGTTGTTGAATTTTAAAGCACTGATGTCAAGAAAGGCCAGTCGTCCCTGACATTTCTTTTATGACTGTCTGCACTTTGATATAATAACTAGTCCTTACAATTCAGTAAGAATAGGGGATGTTAAATGTCTTTGAAGTCTAGCTCTTTTGATTGCTCTAAATTTGTCATGTTTAAAAATAAATATTTTTTTAAATGGTATAGAACTATGGTTACAATCATGGAAACATGATGACATGACTCACAAAACTAGCATGCTGCAATGGATGCCTAGAAACTTTTCAGAAGGGAGAGTTTGTGGGATAACTCTGTATATTATGGAGTGTTTTGACTGCCTAGAGCTTGATGACGGTAATGATAGGGTTGACTGTTTATGGGTAAGAATAAGGGGAAATGTCACAAGAAAGATATCATAGCGGAAATATGTTATAGACCACTGAACCAGAATGAAAAAGCAGATGAAATATTCTATAAGCAGCTGGGAGAAGTCTAACAAATGCTAGCCCTTGTTCCCATGGGGGATTGACTTACCAGTAAGTCTGCTGGACTTATGAAATGTCTGCTGGAAATACATATAATACGGTAGAAACAGATTAGGAGGTTTCTGGACTGTATGGAAGCTAACTTCCTAACAGAGCTGGTGAGGGAGCCAACTATGGAAGGATCAGGAGGAGACTGGACCTGTTCTTTGTGATGAAAAATTGTGTCAGAGGAGATATAAATTAGATATTAGAAAAGATTTCTTCCTTTCAAGGGTTCTGAAGCATTGCCACAGGCTTGTCTGAGTCACCATCCCTGGAGATATTTAAAATATGTTCAAATGTCTCACATAGAGACATGGTTCCGTGGTGGACTTGGCAGTTTTAGGTTCATGGTTGGAATCAATGATCTTAAAGGTCTTTTCCAACCAAAATGATTCTATGATTCTACATGGGATTCTGTATTAACTTTTCTATTCCTAGTGTGTTTTGCAAAGTGCATTAAAAAAAAAAANCATAGAGACATGGTTCCGTGGTGGACTTGGCAGTTTTAGGTTCATGGTTGGAATCAATGATCTTAAAGGTCTTTTCCAACCAAAATGATTCTATGATTCTACATGGGATTCTGTATTAACTTTTCTATTCCTAGTGTGTTTTGCAAAGTGCATTAAAAAAAAAAACAAAAAACACGAAAATCACACACAGAAAAAAGATATACTCCCCTACACTCCAAATATTAGCTTGGGAACTTTTCAGAGGATCCATAACAACTCTAAACTATTTTTTACTGCCTTTCTTTAATATTTTCTGCTTGCTTTTTGTTTGTTTGTTTGTTCATTTGTTTTAGTTGACAAGAATTCTTGGGCATGACATTCTTTAAAAATACAGTTGTCTTTCTTGTCGAATTAGCATCTTATGTGTACTCTCTTAAAGACAGATCATTGCCTGTAGACAAGTAAAAAAATTCCAATTTGCAAAGAGTTTTGAGATCATGAAAGAGAAGCTGTTCACCAATTATTACAGTGAAAAAAATCCATATTTCACTATTTGTACATAGATTCTACCTTTCAGTTCTTAGGATAACCATAAAAATTTGCAATGAAAATTTTCTTATGCTGAAGAATATGATTCACATGGCATTTCATACACTCGGTTACAAAAAACTGTGGAGTAGAAGACTTGGAAAAATAGTAATTTAAGCAAAGGCTTTTTTCATTAAATACGACTTTTTTACCTGGAAAATTCTCAAAAGATCACTTGAAAGAGGAAAAATATATTTCAACATCTCCAGTATTATACTGGAAGGTTATATTTATTGTTACATGGGAATTTTATGTACAAGGTTGACACAAAAGTATTAAAATGCCTCAGTTTCTTCTAGTAAATATATAACAGCAGAGCCACTGTGGAGTTCAATGAATTACATCTTCCTATATCGGGCTTCTAGGTGGGATTATAATGAAAGAGGGGAAGAAAAATCCCTTTCCGTTATCAGGGTAATTAGTTCTATAAATTCCTTTATGTCTTCAGTGAAGAAATGGGGTAATTACATTGTGAAATTTCATTTTCCTAAGGGGACATATTAATTTATGGGCACATGTAGTATTTGTTTCAGCACAAGGTTTCCACATTCTGTACATGTACTTCATTATGTAGAAAAGAAATATTTAAAGCACACAAGATTCTACATATAGTAGAAAATTTTATTTTTTTAATTTATGCAGCATATTTTTAGAAAATCTGCTGGATTCCAACAGTCATTAAGTACATTGTAAGGTTTAAACAGAAAAAACAACTTATTTTGCTTTTGTTCCTTGAGAGAAGAAACTATTCAATTTCTAGATAGTTATTACATTTCATAAAATATCATTAAAAGCAGTAGTGTGGTGGCAATTTAATTATTACAAAACATTATGGGTAGGGTTGTGTCCCATGTTTTATTAAATTTTATTTCATGGGAAATGTGATAATTACTACCATAGCTTTATCTATCTTTCTATTATTCAAAGAGTGCTTAATAACATTATTATCACTTAATCCACTAGATTTTAGTGAATAATTTGAGTACTCTGAGGTAAATACTAATCAAGCTGAACAGGCTGTTTTCTTTTGTCGTCTTGTTATGCTCAAAACCTTGTGAATGGGCAAAAAAAGGGCACACATCTTACAAATAAAGCTGGCAATTTATTGTTATGTCACTGGAATCGTAACAGTGCAATTCAAAACTAATTATTAGGATAATCTGANTCTTAAAGGTCTTTTCCAACCAAAATGATTCTATGATTCTACATGGGATTCTGTATTAACTTTTCTATTCCTAGTGTGTTTTGCAAAGTGCATTAAAAAAAAAAACAAAAAACACGAAAATCACACACAGAAAAAAGATATACTCCCCTACACTCCAAATATTAGCTTGGGAACTTTTCAGAGGATCCATAACAACTCTAAACTATTTTTTACTGCCTTTCTTTAATATTTTCTGCTTGCTTTTTGTTTGTTTGTTTGTTCATTTGTTTTAGTTGACAAGAATTCTTGGGCATGACATTCTTTAAAAATACAGTTGTCTTTCTTGTCGAATTAGCATCTTATGTGTACTCTCTTAAAGACAGATCATTGCCTGTAGACAAGTAAAAAAATTCCAATTTGCAAAGAGTTTTGAGATCATGAAAGAGAAGCTGTTCACCAATTATTACAGTGAAAAAAATCCATATTTCACTATTTGTACATAGATTCTACCTTTCAGTTCTTAGGATAACCATAAAAATTTGCAATGAAAATTTTCTTATGCTGAAGAATATGATTGACATGGCATTTCATACACTCGGTTACAAAAAACTGTGGAGTAGAAGACTTGGAAAAATAGTAATTTAAGCAAAGGCTTTTTTCATTAAATACGACTTTTTTACCTGGAAAATTCTCAAAAGATCACTTGAAAGAGGAAAAATATATGTCAACATCTCCAGTATTATACTGGAAGGTTATATTTATTGCTACATGGGAATTTTATGTACAAGGTTGACACAAAAGTATTAAAATGCCTCAGTTTCTTCTAGTAAATATATAACAGCAGAGCCACTGTGGAGTTCAATGAATTACATCTTCCTATATCGGGCTTCTAGGTGGGATTATAATGAAAGAGGGGAAGAAAAATCCCTTTCCGTTATCAGGGTAATTAGTTCTATAAATTCCTTTATGTCTTCAGTGAAGAAATGGGGTAATTACATTGTGAAATTTCATTTTCCTAAGGGGACATATTAATTTATGGGCACATGTAGTATTTGTTTCAGCACAAGGTTTCCACATTCTGTACATGTACTTCATTATGTAGAAAAGAAATATTTAAAGCACACAAGATTCTACATATAGTAGAAAATTTTATTTTTTTAATTTATGCAGCATATTTTTAGAAAATCTGCTGGATTCCAACAGTCATTAAGTACATTGTAAGGTTTAAACAGAAAAAACAACTTATTTTGCTTTTGTTCCTTGAGAGAAGAAACTATTCAATTTCTAGATAGTTATTACATTTCATAAAATATCATTAAAAGCAGTAGTGTGGTGGCAATTTAATTATTACAAAACATTATGGGTAGGGTTGTGTCCCATGTTTTATTAAATTTTATTTCATGGGAAATGTGATAATTACTACCATAGCTTTATCTATCTTTCTATTATTCAAAGAGTGCTTAATAACATTATTATCACTTAATCCACTAGATTTTAGTGAATAATTTGAGTACTCTGAGGTAAATACTAATCAAGCTGAACAGGCTGTTTTCTTTTGTCGTCTTGTTATGCTCAAAACCTTGTGAATGGGCAAAAAAAGGGCACACATCTTACAAATAAAGCTGGCAATTTATTGTTATGTCACTGGAATCGTAACAGTGCAATTCAAAACTAATTATTAGGATAATCTGATTATTACAGAAAAAAAAAAAAGTAAATTGTAATGTAGTCAAAACTGTGTACACAGTCCATACATTCTACTCCTTTTTCTGGTGTCACACTCACACGCTCTCCCAGCTCCTTGGTGGCTTCATAATGTCGACAATGCTGAGGATGCTATGTTGATTCCTCAGCCGCTGGAGTCCTTTGCTGTGAGGAATGTGATACTCGTGAAAATGGCTTTTACCTCACTCTGTGGTCCACTTGTGGTCCTTTTTTTATGTGTTTACTGGCGGGTTTGAGATAGGTGGGAGGAGAGGGGAGGGAATTAGCTCCCTCCCTCTCCCTGCAGCGGCACCTCCTCCACAGCGACGGCGATCGCACGGGGGTGAAGGAGCTCCCGGGAGACGGCCGGGACCTCCCGAGAAGTCCCGTAGAACATAAGCGAGCTGAAGCTAGGCGCTGCTTCCCTTGCTCCAAGAAGTTGCCAAGCTCTGGAGTGTCCAAGCTCCCACTGCCCCCGTCCCTTCCCCCAAGCCCTTTGGGGCTGCCCAACCCTGCTTCCTCCAGAGGGGAAAAAAACCAAAACAAAACAAAACAAAAAAACCCTCGCTATTATGTTTTCAATAACGGAGTAGCTCTAGGGTTTTTTGGTTTGGTTTGGTTTGGTTCCTTTTGGTTTGGTTTTTTTTTTTCCCTTTAGCAGAGGTTTGTGTCTTTTCTAACTCATCCCTTCACTCAAACTGGTGTTGGGATGGAGAAATTTCTATCAGAGTTTAACCCTGTAACGCACCAGATCACTAGATTTTTCATCATGGAAATGAGTCAGTGGTGTACACATTTCTGGCTGTGTTCCTGCTTCCTAGCTCTTATTCATAGCTCTTTTTATAGCAGTTGCCCAGCTCAGAGGAAGACATCTCAGCAGTGTACCTTCTGAGACAGTTTATTTTATAAAAGTTAGGAGACTTATAAGGGCAACACCATCTGTTTTTTTCAGGAACGTGTTTTATTACAATATATTATAATGTAAATGGCTTTAGCACTTTCCTCAGGTAAGCAGGCAACATTCACAATCTATGTTAGCAAGAAAATACAGACCTTCTCACTAGAGTTGGCTGTTATAGTCACTGTTGATTAGCATTAAATTGCTGACCATCTTGAATAGGTACAGTTGATTCCAGGGAAACCTCTTACTGAAAGATGGCTTGGGTATAGATCTAGTGTACACGGAAGCATTGCATCATTATAGCCTACAGGCTTCTGTGTGTATCCACACTGCATAACCACTGTATAATCGATATACTACTATGATTCTATAAGGCCAATGATTTGGTAACAAATATTCATGTGCTTGCATATCTTGTTTCCTCCAGGACAAAACTGACAGGGGGAATTATATTTTTCTGTCTCTCTTTTGAAGCAGCTTGAGATTATATCCAATGTTATGCATACTCATATCTGTCCTACTAAGACTCTTGCTGTTAGGTTACACATAGAAAAACCAAGGGTCAAGGTCAATCCCTTTCAAACTGTTGTCATGTTGCAGCAGGTAATTGCTATCAAACTTCTCCGTAATTGATTGCAAAGTTGATGAGAAGTTTAAATGTTTAATATTTTATCAAATGTGATTGTCAGAGTATGTTCAGTGGAAGAGCAAATCATAATAGAATGGTTGCCCTGAGTCAAGAAATCATGAAAGGAAGTAATCTTGACAACTGTTTTGTAATATAACATTATATAAAATGTAAGCAGTACTTTCTCTGTTAGATGTACTTACAAAATTAGAGAGGCCTGATTGAGTAAATATATCATGTTCTTATAACAGCATGTTGGTCTGGACTTGTCAGAGGGCAAAAACATCACCTTGTTTAGTTTCTGTGTCTTACATAAATCGCAATAGGAGCAGAACCTCATATGGAACAGTATGTCACTTCCAAAGTCTAACTGAGGCTTCTGACTTCTCAATGAGTGCAATGGTATCCATTCTAAAAGGGAGTGAAGACCACTACTGAAGTTTATACATCCTGAGCCTTAGCCTGAACTTGCAGATCACACAAGTACTTAGACACTTTATTTGTTTTCAGACCTACATTTTTATTGGTCTAGCCTGTAAGTATTTTTAAATTATTCTTTTAAGCAACTTTTACACCCACTAAACCCTCATGAGATTTTTTTCAGGCAATAAGACATTTCTAAACACTAATGAAGTTGATTTTATTCTCTATAATTTGTGACTATGTGTGAATAATTTAATATACTTGTGAACTACCATCAGACACTGGAAGTCTGAAGAAATTATACTAGAATGGAATTATCCAAGGCTATTATTATGTGGATTCTCTTTTCTAGTTAGAATATATTTTTATTCTAGAGGTTTTCATCTTGTTTTGAATTTTCAGCTATCGGTCAGTAGTCAGAAGGATAATCACATGG
>VYZS01035590.1:15409-26648 GCA_013400695.1 Neodrepanis coruscans
AAAAAAACAATTGAATTTGACTTTTTATTTCCTTTTTGATGAAAAATTGAAATCTTCATGTTAAAATCTATTCTAAAACCTTCTATGGATCTTAAAGAAGTCACTTCAAGTCTTAAGGGTTAAAAATCTTTAAGCTTCATTGGCTGCATATGCAGGAGTGTGAAGGAATGTCATTAGGAACTGAAACTCACCTGTCTATAATTTTATTTTTAAAATGTATACTGAACATGATTCTATCATTTTTAAATTAGGAAGCTCCCATAAAATATGCATAATGAAAAATTTTTCATGAGCAGATCCCAACAGACATTGTGTATCATGCCATTCAGTTTAGGATGCAAAAAATATTTAAGAAAAGGTGCATCCTGTACTAGGGGCCAAGTTTAATTTATGAACATGTTGTAGGGCAGAATAGATTTCTGTTTCTTTAAANCCACCAATTTGTGTGTGCGGGGCGGCAGGGCAGAAGTAGCAGTGCTTGCCAGTGTGGCTGGAGCGGCTTCTGCATGGAGGCAGCAGAGGGGCTGAGGGGGCGAGCCCTGAGGAACCTGCCAGCAACAACAGGGGCAGCAGGGGACCACTCCCCATCCAGCGGTGGTGGGGCAGTGGCAGCCATTGCTGTGGGCATGGCGCATACCCTGTCCCAGCCGCTGGCAGTGGGACCCACCGCTGAGGCCCTGGGGGGGCGGTGGCTCTAGCCCTGAAGCAATACGTGACTGCTGCTGCCGTTCTGGCGCTTGGGGGCAGCAGCTGCTGTTGCCAGCCTCTCCCTGCTCAGCTATGGGCAGCGCTGGTGCCAGGCTGAGTGATGGCAGGTGCGGCCAGTTCTCCCTGGCAATGCATGCATGCGCAGTGGTGCGCAAAACACGGCACAGGGTAGAGAATGCCAGCAGCCCTCATGGCAGGTGAGGCCACCCCGTGAGCAGATGCCGCTGACATGCGGGGCAAGGGCAGCCCGGTGTCGTTGCTGAGGGTGGCCCTGGGAACCTGGGGGTGCCCCGTGGTGCTCACGGGTGGCGGGGACGGGCCCTCCTGCCTCAATAGGCTCCAACCACAAGGCATTTTGGTGGGAAACACCACCATGTTGCCTCGTGGCGAAGTTTTGTGGAGGGGAGGTGCCCGAGCACTGTTAGCCAATCTGGAGGTGACCTGCANCCCCCCCGGGGTTTCTTTTATTTTTCCTGTTTTCCAGAAAACCTTGGAGCAGGACCCGGTGCCATTCCACCTTCCTCCCTTGCTTCATCAGCCCAGCATGCAGCCCCAGAGGAGCACAGTCTGTCCCCCTTGCATTGTTGTTGTCAGGCTTTTGTTTGTAAAATAAATTCTGTTTTTTGTTGTTGAAACTATTGCATTGTCTCGTCACTTTTAACACCCCCTAGTGTCCAAACCAGGACATAACACAAATATAGCTACTGCAGCTACTGGACTATTCTATAAAGTTTACTGAGCTTTGTAACTAATCTTGAGGCCTTTTTTTTCTGACTTCTGCATTTTTGTTAAAGAAATCACGAACATCAAAATAGGATATTGCACTCATTGTTTCACTAATACTGTTGTGGATTAGCATTTCCCAGTGAAATGGAAAGTTAAGCAGAGAGAAGGTTTCATCCTATCTTTTCCTTCAATAATTATCAGACAGTGCAATGT
Source organism: Neodrepanis coruscans (assembly GCA_013400695.1). NCBI lineage: Eukaryota > Metazoa > Chordata > Aves > Passeriformes > Philepittidae > Neodrepanis > Neodrepanis coruscans. The sequence continues at coordinate 17,057 of VYZS01035590.1, forward strand.
ATACTATTCAGATCATGGGAAGCAGTTACTGTTTTCCCACTCCATTAAGTTCAAAGTGCTTTATCGGTTTCCTAGTTGGGTACTTTGTGGACTTAATTTTATTTTTAAATTACCAAAGCAGATTTTAAATTATTTTTTTCATTATCATTGTCCAATCCCTATTGTTACCCCTTCCAGGATCTTCTGATGTCAGTATGATCTGTGATTTACTCTTTATCTTACTTCAGGGTGACAGACATGTGTGGACTAGACATCTGAAAATGAAGTAATGTTCTGAAGGACTAGTAAGTTTTGAAGACAGATGAGAATGAGAGTATTTAATAGAAAAATTATGGGTAAAAGAGGTGGAAAAGAAAAGCATTCCCATAAATTGAAATCCTGGCTTAATCAAAGTAAGTATTAGAACTTCATTTGCCTTCATCAAGGCCAAGATTTTGCTTACCTTATCTATTTAACATTTTTAAAATCCAAAGAGTAACCATGAGTTCAAGCCAGCAGAAAACATGCTGACATAAATATGAATGTGGTTTTAATCAAAGCCAAGAGAATAATGGACATAGAGAAAAACATTTCTGAGGGGTGTCCTCATCTAGCATACGATCTTGTGTATATGGCATTTAATTGTTTAAGAATTCACCCCACATGAAAAATAATCATACTTTAAGGCAATAGAAATCTTTTTGCTAGGTTTTCAAGGGGCAGTCAGAAATCCTAGATTTCTCCGAGGGTGTTCGGGGTTGGGAGAACTCTAGATGTGTGGGCTGTGACAGAGAATTCCCTTAGTACCCTCTGGGTCCGGCACAAGGTACACTATGGCTGTTTGCACTTGACTCAGTTTTACTAAGAATATTTTTGTTATTATTAGAAAACAGTTGAGGTAAAAGACAAGACAAGTAAGAACCCCAACAGAAGCACACTTACTGAAGGGAGTCCAACCCAAAGCCACACAAGGAAAAGCTCTGAACTGAAAATCTCTAAAACTCCAAGGAAAATATCATCAAAAGACAGTAAATGAGAAACATCAAGGGACAGAAACATCTCAGGATCACTGATGTCTGACCTGTCCCTTCCAGACTGAAAACTGGTTGGCTTGCAAAGACTCATCAGGTTATCTGCAGCAGATATGAGGAACATTGCAGACAATTAGGCTCAACTGTTGTATATATTGATCAATAAATTATTGTCTTGTATGCCTGAACAATATAAATTTCAACCCCAAGCCATTCTATGATTCTATGATATCATGCTCATAGGGTATATGAGCGTGGTAGAAGAAACTGAAAAAAAAATGACCTAGAAAGCAAAGTGTATTGTATTTACAAAACTGATGACATACCATGCATGAAACATTATTGGAATGGGACAATGCTTTCTGTTTCTATTTCACTGAGCAGCTCTGAAAGCTTGACTCTAAAGTTAGGTTCTGTGTGTTCACCCTGTGAGAATATACGTTACAGGAAGAGTCTGGCCTCTACATTTTTAGGCAGAATTACAAAGGTAAATAATAAGAAGTAAAATGCAGTGATAAACAAATTCTTCTGGGCTGTCCTGGTTTAGGACAATATTAGGTGTTATCAGCAGAGGAGAGACGTATATATAGCAGGCAGCAATTTATTGAATGTGTGGGGGGATGTGAGTATGGATAGGTGTGAGGATATGGATATGAATGTATTGATATGAATCTGTTATTGAAGTGGTGAACCAAAGGAAAAAAAACAAACCAATAATCAATGTCCTTGGAAAACACAGTTGTTCCTTATGCCCCTGGTGGTCACAATGTGATGTGGTGTAGTAGCTTCAACCATGCCTTGGGAGCCCCTCTCGGGAGCACAGGTATGCAGTTACTCTGTTCCTGCCGCCAGGGGACACTGTGTGTCAATAGGGACGGGTCAGGAGGGGAAGGAGCCATGTGTGAGCAGGGAAAAAATGGTGGATGCTGAGCCCAGGGAGAAAAGCCCCTGCAGTGGGAATGGGCTAGCAGCGCCCAGTTAGGGAACTGAGAGGGACGAGTGGACCCCCTAAGAACACAGGGGAGGCTTAGAGGTGGGGGCAAACAAACCAGAGTTTTAGTGGAGAAGCTGCCGTGTTCCAGGGGCTGCAGCATCTGTGGAGGGTTTTCTCAGGGGTCTTCTCAGCTAGAAGGTAGTGCCCAGCGACCTCAGGAGTCTGCAGGGAGAGGTGGGAGCAGCAGGAGTCGTGCTGGTTTCTGGGCAAACAGTGCTGAGAGGGAGTGTTCTGTCCCCCTGCCAAACACCAAAAAGAGGCAGAGGGCTGGTCCCCCAGTTCTCTTATAATCTCAGTCCACTCTCAGAGCTCTCTGTGTGGTCTGGGGAATCTCCGCCTTCCTTCACAGGTATCCTCCCCAGCTCCAGGGGCCAACGGGAAACCGAGGAAAAGAAGTATGCCAGCCAGGCTGACCCCACCCCTCACCAATCTGAGGACAGGAAAGGAGTTATTTTTCTTTTTGTCCTCCTCTTCAGTCCTCACACCACCACATGGGCAAAAGAAAGACAGCAATGTAAATTACTTTTTTGTATCTTTTTCCTCCCCTCCATCCACAAATGACTTGTGTACCTATCAAGAATATAAGAAAAATAATATTTTCATATTCTATCACAACCAGTGTGAACACAATGAGTTATTAAAACTAAATATCACTTCTGCCTTAGATAACTTTCATCAGAAGGATTTGTCACATTTTCTTCACTGGAAATATCATAAGTTGCTGGTTTACAGGGACAAGTAACAGATTCAAAGCTACGTTACACTGCACAGCAACATGGTAGTATATGGCTTTTGGATGTAGCAAAATATATAAAAATTCAGGAAATCTTATGAAGAAAATACATCTATTTGGATTGCTGCTAACTGTAGTGATTCAGTAAATACTAACAATGCAATGGGCTTTGTTCTGAATGAGGACAGAGGCTGTGTAGAAATAGAAACTCTTTTTTTTTTTAAGATTCAAAATCGTTGAAAAACTAGACCAGCATCTGCATATCATAAATCCTGAATTCACTGCAGAACAGTAGATTTTATTTTTTTCCCCATCCTTTCTGCTTGCATTAAATATACTGTGATTAGAAAGAAAAGGGAATTCATGGCACTCCATGTTAAAATAGCAAATTTCCTAAAACCACATAAGAAATTAATTGGTAAAGTTTGCTGGGTTTAAAACACAAGGATTAACACTCTTTTTCCAGAAATTCAGCAACATGACAAGCACAAATATTGACAGGGACAACAAAGGCTTTAGATTTCTCCCTTCCCAAATGCCACCTGGCACATGGGAGGCCTTGAAGTGGACTGGGCACTGGATGGAGGCCAACAGATACTGATTGTTGCAGTCTCGGGTAGCATTCGTGCCTCTCCATGGGGCTGGGGGGCATGGTATGATGCTGGTAGGAGGTGCATCCTGCTTTAGGCCTAGAGGTCTCCAGGAAGGTTGGTGCTGGTGAAGTTTTATTCAGTGCATGAACTGTGATCCTATGTACTGTGGAAAAAGAGATGACAGCACAGAGAAAACCTGTTCTTTCTCAAGTCAAGTAAGGAATCTATTTGACAGTTGCATTTAGCGTTTGCTTTCAGTAAGCAATTATTTCTGTACTGGTATGATACATGATACCTTTAGCTAACCTGCCTTTTTGAGGGCAAGTGTCAACATGCTAGTGGTTACTGCTACATGCACTTTGGACACCATGAGAAAGATAAATATATTCTTGCCTAATATATTTAAAAGCTCCTGAAGTGCTATGAATTTGTAAAACTGCAAAATCACTAGTGATACTTACATTGTTCAGATTAAAAGGAATATTTCCTCATTGCTCCCACAGAAACGATGTGGGGTGCTTGCAAGTGTTTTAATAGGGTTTTTGAGCTGTTGGCTCCTTTTTTTTTTTTTTTCCTAGTTAGTTGTTATTCCTAATTGCAGTCTGAAATAATAGAAATCTTTCTTTAAAAAAAGACAATTTTGAAATAAGAGAAAACAAAGTGGAGAAAAGTGGTTCATAATTACACAAACATAATTTGAGAAGATAATAGACATATTGGTTGCAAGTGGCTGACAATAAAATAGCTACGACAAACAATATTAGAAAATTTTTAATTGTTGAGTGTTGCATATAAAATTAGCATGTGACAAAAGAATTACAAACTAAGGAATTAGAATGATAAAAGTCCTAAACAGAGTAAATAACCAAGATACTATTGTGTTTTGTATCGTCAGAATAATTTTGTGACAAGTCTTTCTCATGTTCAACTTAGGTTGCCCAATCCAGTGTGAAAGACCATTAGCCAGGTTCACAGAGAGGCTTGCAGAGTCCAAAAGAGTCTTTCTGACACTGAGGAAAAGGACGAAAGAGGTCATTATAAATAAAAGCTCATTTAAATCTGCCTGGAAAGTAGACATATGGTGCTAGAATATTACCTAAAATTAGTGCTTTGTCTTAATGGTTCTTGTTCACAAAAATACGTAAAGCTGTTGACTTTCTCTGCTTTAAAGCCACTTTATAGATGCCTTGCCTTGCTAGGTGTCTTGCCTTGCTAGAATAGTATCATTATAGAGATTTATATCTTATAAAGCCAATATCTTACTCTATGGAGTTTATTGGTCTTTTGATGTTTAATAGGCTACACAGAAACCAATTTTGTGAGCACCAAAATTTCAGCTGCTTGGGACAAATTTTGGCTAGCAAGATTAATTTTTTTTTCTCTTCCACCTGACAGATCAAGGCGGATATTTGCAAAATTCATTGCATTACATCTTTCAGCCTGGCTAAAGGACACCATAATGTACAGCAACCTCAGCTAGCTCATCTTTTACTGAGCTGGGAAAGGAATGACTAGGAAACACAATTTAAACACAGGAAGCTAGCAATGACTGACAACAGTCCAGCTACCTCTTGCAGCACTTTTGCATGGACTCAGTTCCAAGAAGGTCTAATTACACCACTTTCTGACCTGATCTGATAAGGCTTAAAGATACAGCTTGGACTTCCATATGGCCTTATTACAATGAGTAAGACTTACTAGTCTTAACAGTATGTTAGTCTGAATGTTAAGTACCTTTGTGCTCCATTGTAGAGGACAAATGTGCCCCTAGATAGAGCTGGTTCTCAAGATCACTCACTGCTGGCCATTTCACGCTATGTACTGTACTTGTTGATACAATATCAGGCTATTGGAAGAACTCACTTGACATCCCGCAAGTAAGTCATAAGGCTCAGTATAAGAGGACACAGTCTTGTGAGTATGTAATAAAGCATGAGGCTGATACGGTCGTTACACATCACACTCAATAATTTCCAGGAAGAAGGATAACTTTTATTAATTATTATGAGATAACAGAATTCTCATGTGCCACTGAAAACTCCCAAACTTTTTAAAAACAGTATGATAAAAAGAAATTGAAATGTGTTTTCTTTTTACCAGTGAGATTAGTTTCAATATCTCATTATTTCCCCTATTTAGATTTTAAACAGCTGTATAAGGCAATTCAAATCAGATGAATCACAACATTTGGCCAAATCTCATTAAAAAGAATTATAAAAGTAATATAATATAATACAAAAGTAAACCTTCCAGTATTTGGAAGGTGAAGGCTAATACCCAAAACATTTTGGAAAAAAAGAGATAGATATGCTTATTGTAGGTGTTTCCTGATATAAGATCTATATTTGTAATTTATTTGTCTCTTCAAGTTTCACATAGAATAGAATAGATTTTGCATAATTGATTACAAGGGCTTTATGCATAGCAGAATATTGACAATTGTATTTCAAATTAATACACATTTAGTTTTGTTGGGTTTTTCCCCTCAAGAATGGAGTGTTTGCAATTTTTTTATCAATGAAGCAATATTAAGGAAAATATTCTTTTCTGACTAACTATGATTGAACCGTCAGTGTCCCTGATCCTTTTTTTCTGATCTCAACTCCTGCTTAGCATGGTCATAAGAAGACTGCTCTGTAATGCTAAATCTGTCGATTTCGAGTTACTATGTAGACAGAGTGAAGTTAACACATCTACTTAATTTACTGGAAAACATAAACCTTAAAGTGCAATAAAAATTAAAGAGAGACTAAAGTTTTCATGTATCAGGAACTGTAGACCTTAAAGTTTTGTATTGTATGAGTGAAGAATAAAAAAAATTCCCGTGTTTCTACAGACCAGACTTTGTACCTCGAATTTAATGTGAATGATTACAAATTGCAAATACATTAAAACACAGAACATGCAAGTTACTAGGTGTGATACATACATGTAATTTCCTGTATAATTTGGAAAGTTATTGTGACAAACAGGTATGAAGAAGAATGTAAACCACTCAGGGATTTACATTGAATAACAGTTTCTGAACACAGTGTTAGAGTTCTACACATATTTTGCTGAATCTCAATGTCGCAGTCATTGAACACTTTTATGCTACTTTGAATGTCTTAGGAATGTTTTGTATTCAATTGTGTGGCTTATGCTGTCCAGTAATAACTCATGAACATGCAGAAAATATTTTTATTTTAAATTTATAACTTTGTGGTCATTTAGACCAATTAGGGTTATTAATAAGTGATGAGAGACTATCCACAATGAACACCAACTTTATTGGAATATATATATATATATATGTATGTAGGGTGAATGTATAGGTAAATATGAATTTGAAAGAAAAAAAAGTGGAATTGAATTTAAATGAGCAAAACCCACCACACATAGAAAAAAACAAAAACAACAATCCCAATATCCCAAACTCAATGTCCTTTCCCAAAAGAAGTAAAAAACATCTGGTGTTGTGCCCCTGGCCCTGGTGCAGCAGGGGGTGCTGTGATGTGTGGGGCCTGTAATGTGCTCCGCTGACCGACAGGGGTGTCCAGTAGGAGTGGAAACCAGCAACAGGAATCCAGAGCATCCAGGGGCCATGAGGGAGAATGCCCAGGGTCTCAGGTGTTTCCAAGAGTAAGGATGGGGCTTCAGGGTTTTATTCAGAAAACCAGAGTGGAAGATGGGCTGGAAATACTCTTCTTGGGAGATGAGGAGTGCCAGTAGAGAGGCTAGCTGGTCCTATTTTCAGGCAAGAGGCAAGCTGTGAGGAGAACAGGGGCTGGAAGGCCACGTGGGTTGTGGCAATATGGTGGACGTGGCCATCAGGGGAGCAAGGGGGTTGCTGTCTCTTCCAGCAACAGCAAACAAAATTAAACAGTGCTCCAGTGGCTGCCTTTATAATGTTTTTTGGCACCTCCCCTAAGTTCCTGGCTGTTAAGCACGTGCAGTTACGCTTTTGAAGGTGTGGTTGTGCTTCCATAGTGGGTTTCCACTGGCCATCACCAAATCCACCCTGTCCTGACCCTTCCCTGATTCCACCCAAGAAAAACCTGCAAAAACTCCCCCTGCTTGTGGCCATGTGGTTTTGGGTCTAAAATATGGTGGCTGCCACAATCCATGGCTCACACCTGCCCACCAGAACCCAGGTGTGGAGACTGTGGGGGGTGACCGTGGGCAGCTGATGCTACCAGGGGGCAGGAGCCCGCCTGATCCCGCTGGGCACCCTCGCCACTTGGTCCAGGGAAAGAGGCTCTGCTGCCATCGAGAGCCACCGTGCGCCTCCCCACAAGCCGGGAGAAGTGGCAGGGCCACCCCACACTTGCCAGGCAGCCACAGAGCCACCAGAGAAGGGACATGCCTCCCCCGCCCCTCCTGGGACACAGCAGGGGGCCCNGAAAAAAAAGTGGAATTGAATTTAAATGAGCAAAACCCACCACACATAGAAAAAAACAAAAACAACAATCCCAATATCCCAAACTCAATGTCCTTTCCCAAAAGAAGTAAAAAACATCTGGTGTTGTGCCCCTGGCCCTGGTGCAGCAGGGGGTGCTGTGATGTGTGGGGCCTGTCATGTGCTCCGCTGACCGACAGGGGTGTCCAGTAGGAGTGGAAACCAGCAACAGGAATCCAGAGCATCCAGGGGCCATGAGGGAGAATGCCCAGGGTCTCAGGTGTTTCCAAGAGTAAGGATGGGGCTTCAGGGTTTTATTCAGAAAACCAGAGTGGAAGATGGGCTGGAAATACTCTTCTTGGGAGATGAGGAGTGCCAGTAGAGAGGCTAGCTGGTCCTATTTTCAGGCAAGAGGCAAGCTGTGAGGAGAACAGGGGCTGGAAGGCCACGTGGGTTGTGGCAATATGGTGGACGTGGCCATCAGGGGAGCAAGGGGGTTGCTGTCTCTTCCAGCAACAGCAAACAAAATTAAACAGTGCTCCAGTGGCTGCCTTTATAATGTTTTTTGGCACCTCCCCTAAGTTCCTGGCTGTTAAGCACGTGCAGTTACGCTTTTGAAGGTGTGGTTGTGCTTCCATAGTGGGTTTCCACTGGCCATCACCAAATCCACCCTGTCCTGACCCTTCCCTGATTCCACCCAAGAAAAACCTGCAAAAACTCCCCCTGCTTGTGGCCATGTGGTTTTGGGTCTAAAATATGGTGGCTGCCACAATCCATGGCTCACACCTGCCCACCAGAACCCAGGTGTGGAGACTGTGGGGGGTGACCGTGGGCAGCTGATGCTACCAGGGGGCAGGAGCCCGCCTGATCCCGCTGGGCACCCTCGCCACTTGGTCCAGGGAAAGAGGCTCTGCTGCCATCGAGAGCCACCGTGCGCCTCCCCACAAGCCGGGAGAAGTGGCAGGGCCACCCCACACTTGCCAGGCAGCCACAGAGCCACCAGAGAAGGGACATGCCTCCCCCGCCCCTCCTGGGACACAGCAGGGGGCCCTGTCAGCTCCCAGCGTCTGTTGGGCCCCGGGGCCTTGCCCAGCCCTCCAGATGGTGTGAGAAAGCCCAACCTAGACCCAGAGAGGGGGAAACAATGGCAAGGGGATCCCCTCCCACACCCCTTCCTAGCCATCGTGGCACAGCCAGCCCCACCTCCCTGCCAGTCCCAGGTGATCTGGGCCCTTGCAAGGTACACATACACACACACTGGAAATGACAGAGAGAGAAAAAGAGTTCTTGCTTTCCTTTCAGCACCATAACCACGACAAACTTGCTTTGAATTATTGCTATGCATTTCAAGTGAACTAGTACACTCTTCTGTATATACTTAGCATGTCAGTGTCTTGTTTGGGAGATGCGTGAACTCAAAAGGAAAGGAAATGCACAGACTACATATGCCTTTATGAGTTAAAAAAAAAATCATTATTTTGATGTGTTTAATTTAGTTTTTTTATGTGGGGACTCAGAGATGCTAGAACAGAAAAAATGCTTACAGTGATAATTATTCAAGATCTTCACTGCAACTACTTTACACTCTTTGTTTTGCATTAGAGAGGTGGACAAAGATTTTTCCTTGCTCAAATTTGCAATAGGGTAAAAAGCATCTACCAAACCTGCAAATCAGAAACAGATTAGGTCCTTCTGTTACATGATTTATATTCCTCGTTTCAGTTAAAAGATTAATATCAGGTTACATTTATGCATCGAAGAGCTCATACAAATTCAGTGCTCTTTTCTCTTACATATCTGCTCTTAGTACTTTATTAGATATTGATGAATACACTCATGGTCATTTTGTAAAAATAAGAATAAAAAATTATATATATATAAAAA
>VYZS01035594.1:0-16658 GCA_013400695.1 Neodrepanis coruscans
GTCCACCACGTGCGTTCCAGGGTTGGGGGGAAGGTGGGAAAGAAGGGAGCCACTCCACGTCTGAAAATCCCGCAGGTGCCCATTTCGAATCCAAAGGCACTGGTTCCCCTCATCCCTTCAGCTCTGGGCTTGCATCCTCCTGAGAAAAGAGCTGGGGCGGGGGGAGGTGGCTGAGCCGATGTCCACGCCCGCATACACATAAACAAGCACACACACACACAAAACACATACACTCCACAGCTCCCAGGGGCAAAAAACAAAGAAAAGAAAAAGTTAAGAAAGGAAGCAAAAAAACAAAAGATTCAACACCTCACTCCTCGTTTTGGTTTTGAAACCATAACAGTACCTTATCAGAAAAGTGTAAACATATTTATGTTGTACCATTAGGAGACCAGCACTCTAGCTGCATGATATGTTTAGGCACAGTTGCCTTCTCATTGACCTCAGCAGAGAAAGGAACAGCAAAATGGAGTTCTATTTCTGTTACCTATCTGTCTTCAGTTTTTATGATCCATTAGCCTTGTCATGATGTTGTATGAGCAGATACAACATAGGTCAAGTGCTGACTGTTCAGTTTTGTGACCTTAATAACTAAATACCTCAGTATAAAAAGAACTGTATAATTCAAGGAGTCTTCTGCATGTGAAGAATTTCATAGGTGAAATTAAAATTGGTGAAATGACACTACTTCAAATATTGTAAGACACTTAATAAGCATGTCTTTTAAAACATCTTTGGAACTAGTTGCTCATTGTTCTGTTTTATTGAATAAGAGTCTCATAGCCGGCAAAAAAAACTTGTAAATGAAATATTTGTTTCTTTCTGTTATCTTGGGAAAAGAACCAAAAACCTTGGGTTCTGTCTGGGGTTTTTTCATTGTTTTTTCTTGATGGTTTTCTCACAATAACATTGTCATGTTTTCTTTTTAAGTTAGATATAAAGATTTTATTTCCAAGCCAAATAAACCTCAAACTAATTACATTTAAGGGTAAGCAGAAGAAGAAAGAGACATTATAAAAAAAGCCAGACTCTTGAATTTGAAATCAAAATCTCTATATTGAACTGGCTTTAGTCATCCCTAAACACTGATACCTAGTTAACAAGTCTCTTTCTAACTAAGTACATCAAAGAAACTGGAGCACTGCCAAATCTATACATGCTGAAGCAGATACACTTGACTATACTGAGACAAGAGATTGAGGATTTTGTGAGATTTTTGGAAGAGATTACATCCAATAACGCCACAGAAGAACATCATGATTTACATTATTATAGAGCAGTGCCAAATGAATTAGTAATCATCAGACGTTTATTCTAAAGTGTCACAAGAAACTCGTTACCAATCACCTTCTAGAAATGCACAAGTTCAAAAATTTCTTACATTCAGAAAATGTTATAGTACATCATGAAAAACTGTAAGTTACCTACAGCGTAGTTACCCCTGTGCTTACCTATCACACTATAAACTTGAACTCCGCTCGACTTGCGTCCTGTGATGTCCTGGACAGCCAAACCTACAGCTGATGCCACAGCTTGTGTGATGTTGTTTGTTCAACAGAGACAAAAAAGGGTGTCAATCATGCCTGAGTATTTTCTGTCTCCTTAGCAAATAAAAATTGATTTTCACCTGACAAAAATTTTGTTAATTTTTCTAGGATTTGATGTCTCTTTTTACTGTAGGCTCTTACCAGTTTTGGATTGGATCACTTTGCATCTTTCATGTTTTCATAGGTTTGCAAGGAAAGAAAGATTCATGAAGGGAATAGAAAAAATGAGAACAAAGCAACATAAATGAGTGCTTTTCTGGGAAAGAGGCTGGCCCTGGGAGTGCCAAGGGGCCTTACTGTCCCTGTTCAACCATTCCAGGGCTTCCCCAGAGGCCTAAAGCCCAGCACCACATTGCAGCTCCCCAGCTCCTGTCTGGGACAGTGGGACTGGTCCCGTGGTTGTCATGCCTTGTCCTACTAAATACAGTGGGAAACCCCTATTACTTCAGGTCTCCCGAGAGTGTCTGTCACCTGACAAAGACAAAAGAGATCAGGGTTCACATTCAAATTGACTCGGCAAAATAAAACTCTCAGAAACCAGTATGATTCTTAGAGCCAGGTAGGTTTACTCAGCATGCTGGGAGAGAGTCTACAGAATTAAAAAATCCCTCCCTCTCCGAATTACAAGATCCCTCCTCTCTTTATACCCTCCTTTCATGGTAGGTGTTCCATGTTACATGATATTCCGCAATTGGTTCCCGGTCTAAGTTCCTTCCCATTTCCCTTCCTGATCCCTCCCTGCAAGGGTTGGCCTCCTCTTGCAGGGATGAATGCAAGCGTCTTTCTCTTCCCTTCCCCCAGCGTTGCCTGGCAACCTGTCCCTCAGAGACCTTGGAATGTTTTGTTAATTGCTATCTTCCTGCCTCTGTATCTTCTACCTTGCATTTTCTATTCGCCCTTATCTCTAACTCCTACAGGCCGAATTCCATACTACCTTTCTACTTTGCCTAAACCCCTCATAATTTCTTAAATCCCAAAATGATCCCTGCCACCCCAACTCACATTTCCCAAACCAATTGAGATATCTTGTCCAGTTTCAATTTACATGTTCAGAAAAAAAGTATCAGAGACAGATTTGCACACTTGACTGTGAGCCCCAACCTCTACTTCACACAATTGTGCTGTCTTTTGACCCTTTCATTTTTCGTATGTTCAGCTCTCTGTTGCATAGTCATTCAGCTAAGAATTAAAGATGAGCCTTTTCCTAAATCTTATGCCACAGAATTATTTATGTTCTTGTTTTCACTGTTTCTTGCAGACGGTCTGTAGAAGGGATGTTCGCCTCTCTGGACCCTCACATTCCCCAGGCACTGCACTGTGCACAGAGCACAGGGTAGCATGTGCAGAAACAGCTTTGTTTTTCTTCTAAAAAACATTTGCTAATATGACTGTAATATGTCAGCCAACGTCTTGGTCAAAGCATTCAATATATCCTTTATCAGATTTAGCCCAAAAATCATTGTTTTCCACCTGGACCAAGATGTGCAGCTGGTGTCAGTTGTTTTAAGGATAACGTTATGAAGAGAAAAGCAGGATACAGTTTTTACCACCCTACTCTTCTTGTTTTAGCAGTTGCGTCTTCAGTGTCTTGGCTGCTGGAGGAGCTATGTATTCCAACTGTATTCCCAACTTTAAGTGAAGAAACAGGTCTGAAAGGACAACTGAAAATTATAATCATTCTTATACTTGTATTTACACATAAAGAAATAGATAGAGTACAGAGTTATTGATTTGGTTTGTGGATAAATATTTGGGCTTACATAAGTTATTTCTCTGAACAAATATTTATATCTAAAGTGTTTTAGCACTGCAGTTATTATTTATGTAAAGCCTTGAACCTAAATACCACCATTACTTGATTGCAAAAATTCAAAAATAGATAAGCTCACATAAACATGTTGTTAGGTATTTCAATTTGATGTTAAATTCAGAATCAACTCTTTCTTAATTAAAAATAATGTATTTCAAATAGACTTTTAATTTAATTCAATATGATACTATTAAATATATAAATTAGAAAACACAATAGTGGAAGACATATGAATAAAATACTTTGCATAAAATCCTACATGATTGTGGTCAAAGTCTTTTTAAGATGGGGCCCATTTCAGCCTCTAACTGTGTGTTTTAAATATAGTAATGAAAACAAGCTTCCAAGTAACAGGTGTTTTAACCGGATGTATTGCCTGCATTAGAAAAAATTGTCTAAAAGCCCTCACTGAAGCCTATACACCACTCTCAGGGAATAGCATCGTGCTGCAAGTTTTACAATTCCAAAACAGAATTTCATGTGGTTGTTCCCACTAACTCAGACTGAAGCATCAGTGAAAGTAATACCAAAACACTAAGGTTTGAATTTAAGAAAAACAATTTCTTTTCACATCAGACACCTGCTACTTCTAATTTAGATATTGGATAATCTCTCTAAAATGAAAGCAGCAAACTGAAATTGAGTGTTTTCTAATATAGTCTAATTAAAATCAGCTAGTTCGCTACATCTTTAACCAGTTCGTTGCCTGACCAGGGTGACCTGCCGAACAGGAAGGGTGAATGCCATAAAGGATCACAACGGACTCTATCTACATAAAGAATGAAAGTTTGGAAAAAACTGTGAACACCCTCTGGGGAAGAAGCTAGACTGGGGAACTTGGAGGAGGAAAAACACTTGTAAATGGTTTAAACAAAAACATAACAGCCAGTAAACAGAGATGTTTCTGACGGGAAATCAGAGAACAAATTAGTTTTGAACACAACACAAATCAATGGAGTAGATAGAAAACATTTTAAATTATTCATCTTTGTAGGAAACCCTGGTTTCTATCTTCCATGGCCCCCTCTACTCAAAGATGAACTGCAGTCCAATAGTAAGAACATAAAGCAGAGAAGGAAACAATGCATCTGAGCAGATGTCCATGTAGCTTGTATCCCATTTGTTAAAAGGGCCTGTACAAAATATATAGTGAGAGAGTTTAAGAATACCAAAACCAGAGACTGATACTTTCTCTCCCTACTTCTCTGGTTTCCAGGAGTCTGTCATTTGGGAATTTTTCAGTAAAAAGCTTCATCTGCACTCTGTTTTGTAGCCTTTGATTGATTCTTCTTCCATAAATTTTCCAAAGAGTTTTCAAACCCATTTTCAGAGAGAACCTCTACAGGAGCCTCTGGAGATGAGTTGCAGACTTTTCCTTCATGTTATGCGTAAGAGCATTTACTTTCCGTTGATTTACATGTGCAGCCTGATCATTTCATCTGACATTTTACTGGACTATTGTGAGAAAGAGGGAAAAACTGTACACATTTCTCCATGCTACCTTATCATATCCTCTGTCAACTAATACTATTCATATTGTTCTGATCTTGCTGGGATGGAGTACATTTTCTTCACAGTAGCCCACTCACGTGTTGTTGTGTTTCAAATCTAAAAAATTGACAGCTGCACTACACGTTCATCATAGATCCCTTTCCACTAAAATGATTCTATTCTATTCTATTCTATTCTATTCTATTCTATTCTATTCTATTCTATTCTATTCTATTCTATTCTATTCTATTCTATTCTATTCTATTCTTAAAGCAATGTTGATAACACAACGCTTTATCCACTGCTGGACATTTTTTGCATGGTACCAAGATTTTCTGTTTCTTATTCTGCCCTCACAAGTAGATTGGGGATGGGCAGGAGACTTGAAGAGGATGCAAGCAGAACAGCTGACCCAAACTAATGAGAGAGATATTCCACACCATATAACATCATGCTCAACAACAGAACAAGTGGAGAATTTTTCTGACAACCATTGCTCAGAGACTAGCTAGGCATTGTTTGGCTGATAGTAAATTAGCATGTTTGCACCACTTGTTTTGGTTTTTCCCCTTCCCAAACCTTCCCAAACCTTCCCAAACCTTCCCTTCCCAAACCTTCTCTTTCCTTCCCAAACCTTCCCTTCCCTTCCCAAACCTTCCCTTCCCAAACCTTCCCTTCCCAAACCTTCCCTTCCCTTCCCTCCCCAAACCTTCCCTTCCCAAACCTTCCCAAACCTTCCCTTCCCACTCTCATTGTGGAAGGATTCCTTTAGAAATGTTTGCAAGATTCGCTTTCTGATGTAAGCTTTTAGTCAACAGTTTTTAAAATGTTCTTCACCCACAATTTTAACATGCATTATTTTTTTTAAATCGGCCTCCTAGATACATAGAGACACTGGATTGATCTCTAATGACCCAAAAGAATGTCTCTTTCAGGTATAGCATACCCTGTAAATGCCTAATTTTTGAATGGTAGTAGTCAGTCAACTACTTAAAGTATGAAATACATACTCGATCTGATCCCATCTACACCTTGCAAAACTCTGTGATCAATCTAGATCCTTCAATGTGAAATGCTAAAAGCTGTAAAACCTAAGTCTGAAGCAGTTATAAGAAAGTTACCCACTGTAAGAACCACATTGCTATTGATAGCAACATGAAAAAGCACTTAGTTTAGTTTTGCCTAATGTTAACCTTAAATCTGTTAATCCTGTTATCAGCCTGTTATGAGAACTTACTATGTGACCCAGATATTGATACCTGGTGTCCTCTGAGGGGTTCAAACACGAGATGACAGGAAAGGTCCTGAAGCATGATTGAATATCCATGACTGTAAATAACACACCGATGGCAATTACTGGTCACTGAAGAATTGCAGCCTTGAGAAAAGACTATTATGTGCATGACAAAGAAAAAGCAACCAAGGAAAAAAAACAATCAAAAAAAAATTTTTGCAGGATAACACACCTGCCACCATGTGGGTAAGTTTTACTTAGCAGCATCACACAGTATGTAGTATGAACAATAGAAGGCAGAGGACAGAAGTTTAAAAAACTGCTAGAAACTAAAACAGTCTGGAGAGGGAAAATGGGAATTCCCACATGAGAATATCATTGGAATTAGCTCATGGAGAGATCATCCAAGATGTGAGTGCACTGCCTACTTTTTCTGTCTGCTTTTCCTGCCTGCTTTTCCTGCTTGCTCTAGTCTCTCATGTTCCCAACCCCTTCTCTCAATGCCTGATTTGTCAAGTTCTTTTTGTCCTGATAAATAATTACCCAGGACAGCTTACAAGGAGATGAAACACTCTGTGAATTTCTTTGTATGTGCATGTGTATGTTTCTGTGTGCATGAGAAAGTATATACACAGGCTGTAGCTCACAGAAGAATAGGGAATTTTCTCAAAGTAGTTCACAGCATAAACTATGACCCAGGTCAAAGAGGAAGATACGAAGGTTTCAGAGTCATCACGCCATGACCAATGTGATCAAGCCACCACTGCCTCTTCCTCTGCTGCTTCATTCGTTTCTCCAGTGGCTCCTTACTGACGTGGGGTAGCTTGTTCTCACTCACAAAAAGTTTTCCAGTGTTTATAAAAGGTCAGCTGTTGCGGTAGGTTATTGACCAGCTCTTTTAGCGAACTTTTCACTGACTCCTCTGTGGCCAGCAAAGCAGCAGAGTCTGTAGAAAGTTCACCAATAGAGTCATTCATTCCTCCCACGGCTCCTTCCTCCTGTGTTAGAGAGCCATTCTCTCTCTCTCTCTTTTTTCCCATGCCATTTCAGCTTCTAAATCTACTTCCATCACCTCATTGCTTTGTTTTAGTTTCAGACAGCAGGCAAGTCCACCCTCTTGTGGAGTGCCGAGCTTATGAGCAGGAGTGGAAAAGATATTGCTAACAGAAGAAGCGGTAGCAAAATAGGCTTGGGGAGCCTGTGGTCTAAGCGCAGCACAGGCTGCCACAGCCGTCTCACACTCTACTTTCATCTCTCGGAGAGTGTCCACAAGATCATTCCATAATGTCGTAAATTTCAGCACTTCTTTAGCTGGGCTCCCTCTGACGTGATGGTGTCCAACAGCATTTTCCTGACTGCCTCCCATGTGGTAAATCCAAATGCTGCCTGAGCCACAGAGATCGGGTTTCTGTCCCAAGCCCATGATATCAGCCCCTTTACTACCAAGGCGTCCGCTTTCTTCCCTCTCTTAGAGAAGACATGTTGGAAGAGATTTAGGACAGCTTCCCGTTCCTTGTCCAACCCCATCTCTTCCCTGGCCGCTCACCTGATCAGGGTGAGATTCCATAGTAGGCAGAACTCTCTACTTCTGTATCACAATACAACACTCTTCCCACCGGGGCAGTGAGGGTTCGACCAGCTTCTCCACTCCCCATTCATCACAGCAAACGCCACTTAGCAGCTAGGCACGGCTGTCAGTGGTCCCTGTTCGGTCGCCAGAAATGCAGAGGTTTCAGGATCATCACGCCATGACCNGCATCTTCCAGACATTCTGAACTGTGGAAAAGAATCAAATTTACTTAGAGTGATTTGTTAGGAGTTAAAGAAGGGGCACTTACCCTATTATTTTAATAAAACAAAAGGAACAATAAGTGTCCTTGCTTGATCAACATTCTCACAGAGCTCCACTAAGTGTGTGAGTCAAGATTTTCATTTACTGAAGCTATACTGAGTCTTTCTCAATATCCCATGCTTTTCCATGTGCTTGGTAGTCTTATCTTTGGCTTATGCTAACTTTGCCAGGGTGGAAATCGTATTTTCTGGCCTGTAGTTTCCAGGTTCCCCTCTGTGGCTCCCAGACTTTTATTTTGTAATGCAAGTTACTCAGCTAGCACAGTAGAAATTGCATTGCACTGTTTACAATGACAGTTTATAAGGCTCTGCCAGATGCTCTGCAGTTTCACATCTGAGTTAGATTTCTCCCAAACATCATTCAGTTCTAGAAACTTAGCTAACTTTTCTTTTTTATCTACTTCTTCCTGTATACTTATAACAAATTCATCTAACCCTCTGATCCTTCTGTAAAGAATAGTGAGGAACTAGGAATTATCAAAGACTTCTGCAATAGACTAATAGACAAATCTGTTAGACTATTCTGCTGTGTCTTGTTCATCTCTGAGTACCCTGCTACATCCTGGTCATCAACTATCCTGTTCATCTTCCTACAACTGATGAAGAATAAACACCTTCTTTCTAGCAACTTGAGCATTCTCTGCAAACCACTCTTAAAAATCTGTTCTGGTCTTCAGGCTTTGTCTTTAAGCTCAAGTTGCCACATTTTACAGGCTTTCTTTTTCTTCTAATTTAGACAAGCTTTCAATATTCTATAAGGCTGTCCTTTCCCGACGATAGCCTCCTCAAGCTTCCTATTGGGTCAGTCAAGTCCAGTAAAAACTGGATTTTTTTTAAATTTTTGTTTTACTTTGTAAATTTTGTATGACTGCTACTTATTGCATGAATTTATATAGTACTTTTCCTCTGCAGATATCAGAGTGGTCTAGGAAGGAGATAAATAACACTAGCTGTGCTCTTTAGAAAGGGAAACACAAATGGTGAAACAGCTAACCCTAAGCATTTCAATAGACCCTTAGCAAACCAAGAATAAAATCCTCCTCAGTCCCAGTCCCAATAGTCATTGAATTGTATACACCAATAACATAGAATTTATATGCATGTTAACACAATTCAGTAAGTATCCATACAGACATTGTAGATTTGTTATGCAAGAAGACCTCCACAATCATACCTAATTTACCGGACTCTAACAGGAATGCAATCAGGAAAGTATATATAGGATAGATTGACAAAAGGAGCCTTGACTTTTAAATTAAATATACATATATATAATAAAAACAACTGAAAACTGAAGCTGTTTCTTCAAACTTCTTTTAGTACTAATAAACAATGAACTGTAATGGTTAAGTTTTGTCCTAGTAAAGAATACATTTATATTTCAGTATTGTAACAGGAAAGTTTTCAGACTAGGACAATTTCAGACTGGGATATAGTGAGCTCAGCTTTGCAGTGTTCCTTGGTCCACAAATAAAACATTTGAAATGTCATTCAAAGTGAAACCTCTAATTAAAAATAACTATAAGAGGCAGTGAAAAGGGAAAGAATATGACAGGGATTTGTGCTAAATGACAAGTTGTTGTGGGGTGAAAGTAAAACTGGTCTTTTTTCCGGCCATGTGGGAACCAACGGCCGTGCAGGGAGCACACCCGAGGCCGGCGGCGGGGGGCTGCGGGCGGCACCGGCACCCATGCTTCGGCGGCGAGGGGCGGTGGCGCAGCACAGCGCAGTGCAGCGTGGCGCTGCTTGGCTCGGCGCTGCTGGGCGCTGCCCAGTGCTGCTCGGCTCGGCGCTGCTCGGCGCTGCCCGGCGCTGCTCGGTGCTGCTCGGCTCNCGGGGTGGGGAGGGGGCTCACGGTTTCTAACTGACTGAGTGTTTTTCTTTAGAAAGCCAAGCGGAGGCTTGTGCTGCTGTAGATCCTCAGGTCAGCCGCGGGCCTTCCCTAATTATCCCGGCGTCTCTTCGGGAGCCCAAGAGAGAGACCAGCACTATTCCAGAGTGTTCTCACCCCAACACGGGCCCTGGGAAAGCTTAATTTGTTGGTTTTTTGCATTTTATTGTCGGTTTTCTGTGTGTGTGAAATAAACTGTGATATTTGTGTGTTTTTTTCTTTTTGTGTGTGTGTGTGGCTTCTCTCGGACATCTCTTGTCAGAATGGCTATTTTAGTGGTAAAACCACGACACAAGTACTGACAGCAGACTGACCAAGGTGATCTGAAATGTGTTGGAATTCAATTTTAAAACAACTTATTGGGCCTCATTCTCTGTAGGATGAAGGTTCCTGCAAGCTGTTTGGCTGGAGAAACAGTCATAAGGAAAATAAGAATAAAATTTATGGACACTGAGTAATTCTTGTCATTATCACTTAGTTAAAACAATGCAGGTAATCACTTCAGCATGAGATCTAATGGAGCCCAACTCCCACATGCATTTAGAGAAGCAGCAGAGAAAAAGGAATCAACTTAAGAAAAAAGGAGAAACTGATGCAGCAGGGAAGATTTCAGTGTGTTAGTTGATTTGTGGTATAAAATTTTACGCAATAAACAAAGACTATATCTTTATTTCCTGAGATTATATTCTGTAGAGTTACAAGGTCACATATGCAAGTAGAATGTTAGAACAAAAGGGAAATTTCTGCAAACCCCTTGTTTAAGAAAGTGAGCAGTTAGATTTTGTCTTGTTTTTTCATCCAACACCAGCTTTAAGAGTTGCAATCATTACAACAGGACAGGTCTTTTTTCTATGCCAGCAACTCCTGCAGAAGTTCTATTTCTAGGAGTCTTTAGCTTATATACTTCAGAGACCATCAAGATCATTACTGCATTACAGCTTTATTCTCACTGCTAAAAAAATTGTATATTCTTAGAACATATTTATTGGCAAGTTATTAATATTTTGAGCCTAATCTTTTTTGAAGACAAGATACTTGCAGTTTTGCCTTCACATCATTTACCCACAAAAAGGCTGACACTATGAATGCCCTCAGGTACTCTAAGAGCACCTGTAAGCAGACCACCTTCTTTGCTTCTACTTGCATGCAGCTTTTCCTTCATGAATTATTCCTAATTATCAAATAGCACATACAGTATTTCTACAGACATCTGTGTTACACACATTCTTTGTGTGTCTTTTATGACACATTTTTAAACAGTAGTATCAGAGAGCAAAAGTTGTGTTGTGATACCGTTAATGCCATAATCTCTGTAAACTGAACAAAGAACCAGAACTAAATATTATTCTTGCTGTATCAGTCACATTGTCATAAACCAAAGATGTGATAACAAGTTTTACTGTTAGCTTAGCAGTTTTACTTTACCAAGTGTATGCATGCTCATCATTTTTACTTCTTCCTAAAACTATTTTTTTTCCAGTAGGCAATTTGCAATGGCCATTTTAAGTTCCATTGCTTCTGTGAGCTCCAGTTCCTGAGAAATAGGTACATGTGTACCTCATGTCAAGAAGAAGTGATGAAATTTTTTAAGTTTTGTATTAAAAAAAAAAAGTGGTATGAATCAAAACTTGGAGTTTAATCAATTCAGACTATGTGTTATTGACTTTGAGACATCATAGCAATGAGAATGCTTGACTGTTACAAGATAAAAATCATTCCTTTCTGTTGTGATCACGGCAGCTGTGCTGAGAGGAAAACGCCATGGCTGATGGACACATAAGGGAAAGCTGTTGCACTATTCTGTATTCATTACTGAACCTATTTACTCTCAGATTACAATGCAAAATGCATCTGCTTTGAATGACATTCTAGTAATAGACATGCAGAGTGAACGAAATGGCTTTTTCTAATGTCATACAAGTGATTTCTTCTTTAAGAGGGTGAATAGCAGCAATATGCACATATATATTATTCACAACAATTTAACAATTTAACCCTGATTATTCATAGCATTTCAATAGAGTTTTTTCCAGAAACATCCACATTTTAAATGACACCTATAATATTGTATACAGAAGCACATCTATGTTTTCTGGTCCCAGCACTCCCATAACAATGCACTTGCAACCTAGTCTGAAGGACTGGTTTTAGTCCAGACTTAAACTCCATCTCTGCAGCTCCTGATTTCCATACAAATAAAATACAAGCATGCAGGGTACATGGGAGCATCAGAGCCCTTCAGTGAAATGTCACATGAGAGTAATGAGCAGATTATGTTTCTTGCACCTGTCTTCATGAGTGTTGCAACAAGAGGAGTGCATTTATCTGGAGGATCTGATTACTTAAAAGAGAAATTGAACTAACTGACAATTATTGAGTTTGATTCTGTTCTTGATTTTGGTTGATTAGTTGGTTTGTTGGGGGTTTATTAATTCTTTCTTTTTAGTTATTGTTCCAGTTTGTCTGAAATAAGAAATTTCAAATTCCACTTTTAAATGGATTTAGAATATCTTTTAGAATATTCAAGGGTAAACTATTCTAATACTAACCAAGCTATAATGGCTAATACAGAAAATAGAGGAGATGTTCTTAGAAGGAAGCTTCTTTGTCTTTTCCTGTTTGTTTTTTTTTAATAGAAAGATATTGTGTCACAGAGAAGAAACGAGTAGCTAACCGTGTCCATATCAAAATTTTTTGTATGGATCCTGTAACTTGATAAAAGAAATCTGCTAGACAAAATGTTTTCTGTGGATTAGAAAGTTGTATGCTATGACGCAGCCTTCATTGAGATTGTACTACTGAATTATGAACCACCTAAAATAATAATGTAAACAACTGTAATGGAAATCCTGATTTCAGAATTTTACTAGCATATGGTGTAGTACCACTGTATAAGACCTTTACATTTCCACAGCTCTTCAATATTTTTTTTTAAAAAGTTAAACGTGCTCTAGAAAAAATTTAACCACTCTTAATACTAATATATTTTTTTCATTTTGGGGTGTTTTTTCAAAAATAATTCTGCTTTAAATTAAAATTACCTAGGTCATTACACCACAACTATATTATTATTTTCCTCTTCATACTTCTCACTGAAAATATGGCTCCTTGCCTTCTATGAAAAGCTAATGCAGACTCTCTATGATTAACTCATCATATAGCTTGAGAAAAACTATTTTTTTGGGGTGTAACTGTAAAACCTCTAGGTTCTATACTGGAGATTTGCAGGTTTTTTTCTGTCCTTGGCATCTGATCACTTCCACTTCCCTCTACAATACTGAATTCTAAATGTATGGGAATTATTCTTTTCTAATTGCATCCGTGAACATTAGAGTTGTAAAGGAGGAGAGGCAAAAAAATTGCCGTAAGACTTGAAAAGAGTAGGTAATGTTAAAATGCATGAATGCAAAAATAGTCAATGGAAGAGCAAGATACTCCTACAGCATGCATTACTTTCAAAGGAAAATACAAGAGATACTGTCTTTTCATGCTTTGGTAGAAGCATGGGAACACCTGAATGAAAATAATGTTACTAATTACCAAGCTTAAAACTAGATTTAGAAAAGAAAACTTGAGACCAAATGCTTTTCCAGTTCAATTTTGGCTGTCATTTAATGCTTCTGCAAACCCTGAAAAATTATCCCATATATATATTTGGGTTATACAGGAGACAAGGATAGAAACAGATGTTTCTGCAGAAGACAGAGTACTTAAAAAAACAGATAAATAACAGCTTCTGGCATTGACAAATTTTAATATCATATTATATTGTTCTCCCAGAAAGGAAAAAATAAGAGGTGGGCGTCTCAAATCCAATTTTCAGATTACTATTTGGCAGCAGAAAGCAGGCAGAAAGAGATCTCCCTGACCATAAAACATTCTCAAGCAGTGCAGTGTGGGGAGGAGAACTATGAGAGGTTTATGGTGTTTCACAATAGAGAGGACTGTAAAAGGCAGTCTGTGAAACGATTCTAGAGAAACATCCTTCTAAATGGATGCAATATCTGACAATGTGGTAAGGATACTAATTTTGAAGATGAAGATGACATTGGAGTTGAAGAGGCTCAAAGAATTAGAATGTTTTAGGGAATCTTTCCCATGTGAAACAAATAAGTGGCATTCTAATATATAATTCATCATCCATCTGATTATTTATAGCTATCATCGATATCTGGTAAGCAAAACATTCTGGATTGATTGTTGACTAATAAACATAATTACATAGTGTAATATCAGGTATCGCTTCATTCTTCCACTCATTAAGAGTAGTTAATGAATATTAAGTACTGTTGAATATTTTTAAATAATCCAAAAATCAATGCAATTGGAAGAAAACAGTCAAAAATATTTTTAGAGTGTTTGGCTCTGACAAACTCAGATGCATCAGGAAAATACATTTATGTCTCTAAAATTTTTTCAGTTAGTTTTCAGGAGTATAATTCAAGACACTTTACACATTGAAAACACACAAAAGAAGAAAAATAAATAAAAACCCTAAACAAACAAATGTAAACAAAACCTGCAGGAAAAAGGACATAACATGTAAGGGGATTTCTCTTTTTCCACTCTTGTTCTTATTCTCCAGCTAGATTATCATTCAAATAATTCATAACAATTAAAGGTAGTATGGTGATGTGTCAGGTCTGGCAGATACATGAGTGGTTATAATGTACTACTGGTGATGGTATCTGGTAATGAAGCATCATTATGGCATTTTAATGTGCCTTATCTTTACTACTCCTGTTGCCTTGAAAGTAAACAGTGTCTTCAAGAAACATAACCTGCCGGGGTTCAGCATTCACACGGGGTCCAGGAATGCAGGGACACCAGTATGATGCAAAGTCAAATCTTCTTTATTATCTATATCCTATGTACATGCATGCAGTACAGTACTTTCAGCTACAAGCTACCAGTTCCACACACGTCTACACACTAACTGCACCGGTTTCACAGCAAAGGCACACGTTGTTTACAGATGATGTCACCTTTAAATTGGCTATAGCTGTAAAGCTGGCCAATATTGAGACCTCATTGCTATAGTAACTTCTAGTGCTATTTTTACCAGCAAAACCTGTTTACTTTAAGTTTCAACGTTCTTTCTCATGTCCTTGTGCTTAGGCCCTTATCTACAGTCCAGCTTTGAGATATGCCTGCTGGACACATTCTGCGTCTGTCTCACAGCCTTCTCTGACGGTATCCAACAATAACCAACCTGAGGTCTTGTTGGAGCCAGGTATTTACCACTGTAAAGAAAAATCTGTTGCAAATAGAAGTGTTTCCTTTCAGATTTGCCATTTAATTGACAGTAGTCAAGTACTGTTTGCATTTAGGGAGCAAAGGTTCTTGGTGAGAGAGACAGAGCAGAAACATCAGTTTTACCACTACAAACAGGACTTAAAAGTACTGTTATCTCTCCTCAGATCCTAGCAGTAGTCTAAGTTTTCTGCTGGGCTCCTCATAGATTGATCTCCAAGGCTGTGTCTTCATTAGATATTCATTAAATTTGCAGATAACAGAGAACAAACTCTCAGCATGCCAAAGAAAAAATTGTTTCCGCATTCTACACTTTCTGCTATTTACAGAACAATAGGACCAAACCTTGGTTGTGATGACTTAAACTTGTGTCTCAGTCACTGATGGACAGCTGCTGAAAAGTTTGGTGAAGAGTATAAATATGTGAAAAAAAATATATTTGCTGAGTGTGAAATAAAAAAATGAAATAATATTTTATTTCTTTGGTTTGCCTGAGTTTAGTAATCATCTTGCTATAATTAGAGTTTACACCTAATCATGTATTTAGCTAATTTAGAAAAAAAAAAAAAAGGGAGGTAATTAGACAGTCAAAAGGAATCTCTGCATGTTTCCAGATATACAGTAGGGATTATTAGTAGAAAAACACATAATGAAATACTTGGATTAACCTGAATTGCATGCAGTAAGGACCCTGATAGAAAAGCACTCCACAATACCTGAATTAACAAGAAGGAGGACATACACTGGAGTAAATTACTGATGGATAGGTTGATTATTTGGGTAATTTTGTGGGTTTTTTCTCCCCTGAAATCCAGTGCATGTATTTTGCCATAGGAGAAATCTAGTCTTTTAGTGAGCCATACATGAATACAAAGTGAGCACAAGTCTCAAGGACTCATGATCAGCAGAGAGAAAATGTTCCACTTTAGTCCTTCTTTTGACAGCTGTTCAAAAATGGAGTTCACTGACTGAGTCAGGCTGGTGGCCTCCATTCCCCATGATGTCATGTCATGTCATGTCCCCATGACATGATAATTACTTTAATACAGTCACATTTGAATTAAGCCACATTGATCACAGCTTGTGTCTTTTCCTGTGACGCCAGGCTAGACCTGATCTCAGCCTGAGGTGTTACAGTAGATAAAACCTTGCAGAAGTACACAGTTTTGAAAAAAGTAAAGAGATCAAATTCAACACTAGAACTGATCGCCAGCAAGAAACTTGGCCGTTAACGTTTCAGGAGTGCAGTTAGCCACACAAACTTGAAGGGACTCTACTACCCTGTAGAGAGAATATAATCAATACCCATATAGTACCCTATCAGTTAGATGTGTCAACTTAGGCTTTGGGTGACCAAACTATTGAATACTGGGAATTAGGTGTTCATCCCTAAGTCTGTTTCTCACTTTGTCTCAGTGTCACTATTGGAGTATGTTATGGGGTGAAAACAAAGCTTTCTGAAGTTAAAAGATTTTCCCTTTCTGTTTTTTTCCTCTTCTGGGGGGGGGAAATGGGGAGGAGAGTTGTGGGTTTTTGGGGGGGGCTTAGGGGCTTTTGGGAGGGGGGAGGGGACGGGGTGTT
>VYZS01035594.1:16680-27754 GCA_013400695.1 Neodrepanis coruscans
CCCTTATTACCTATCCCCACCCCAGACCAGCCCCTACTGGGCTTGGAAAGCTAGCTCTTATGTTTTGACTTACTGCCCCATTATCTATACAGAAGAATGCAAACGTGAAAGACAGGCCGTTTTCTGCCCTTAATATTCTAAGCCGCCTAGCTATAGTGAATTCTCAAATCTTAAGCATACCCCTTAAGGCATCATGCGCAGTGGGTTTGCCACGCGTGTGAAACACGGCGCTGAGTAGAGAATGCCAGCAGCCCTCGCAGCAGAGTGGCTGCCTCTGTGGCGCAGGTTGAGGGTAGCCCAGTGCCGGTTCCTGGAGCTCCCAGGGCACCTGTCGGGAGGTGTTCGGCATTCATGCGGGGTCCAGGAACGCAGGGACACAGTATGATGCAAAGTCAAATCTTCTTTATTGTCTATATCCTATGTACATGCATGCAGTACAGTACTTCTACTTTCAGCTACATCTACAAGCTACCAGTCCCACACGCATCTACACACTAACTGATCGGTTTCACAGAAGAGTGCACAATTGTTTACAGATGATGTCACCCTTTAATTGGCTATAGCTGTAAAGCTGGCCAATACTAAGACCTCATTGCTATAGTAACCTCTAGTGCTATTTTTACCAGCAAAACCTGTTTACTTTAAGTTTCAATATTCTTTCTCATGTCCTTGAGCTTAGGCCCTTATCTACAGTTCAGCTTTGAGATATACCTGCTGGACACACTCTGTGTCTGTCTCACAGCCTTCTCTCATGGTATCCAACAGGTGCCCAGAGGTTCGCATGGGCGGCCCCATCCCTCCGCAGGCCCTAGATATGAGACATTTTGGCGGGAAGTGCCACCGTGTTGCCTCGTGGCAAGGTCTCGCAGAGTGGAGGTTCGTGGGCACCATTAGCCAATTTCAGAGGCGACCTGTGCCAGGAGAGACCCCAAGATCCTGCAGGATTAGACCCCCTATAAAGCAGCAATCCTGGAAGCCATCTTCTCTCTTCAGGCTCGTTGGTCATCGGAGCTGCACCACCACATGTCTCCGCTCGGCATTTTTTTTCCCACAGTTCGAGCAGCAGCACAGCTTCAGTGGAGCAGAGGACCACATCACTCACCAGTTGTAACATTTCTCACTCCCCTTTGGGTTTTCCCCCCTGGGTTCCTTTAATTCTGTTTTCCATGAAACCTCGGAGCGATGACCTGGCGACATTTCAATTTTCCCCCCTTACGCCAGCAGCCAAGTAGCCAGCCCAGAGGAGTTGAGTCTGTCTTCTTTGCATTTTTGTTGTCGGGTTCTTTCTTTGTGAAATAAATCCTGTTGGTTGTTCTTGATTTTGTATTGCATTCTCTCGCCACTATTAACGCCCCTAGTGTCCAAACCAGGACAGAGTAAAAGGATTGTCTTAGATATCAAAGTCGTAATTCTCAGTACAGAGAAAAAACTTACTTTCTTTCCAAGTCACTCCTATGTCTAGTAAACACCTTTTGTATAACACACTTATTGTCATAAATGTACTTTGTTAGCATAGTAGCTTGTGATGGGACAGGTTTTTCTTGCTTTCATGAAGTGAAAGATTGTATCTACTACTAAGATTTACAAAAAATCCTTAAACTTTATTGCCACTATATCAAATTGCTGAAGTTATTTTATTGTTTTATGTATTCAGAAGCTTTTCTGACCAAATTTGCACAGTCATATTTTTGTTTTCCTCTCAGCTTTCCATTAGTTTCTTACAAATCAAAGAAAACATACTTCATAGAGAGCTGGCCGTGTACTATCGTCTATAAAAAGAAGATCTGGGGTAGATTTACTATTTCTCTGCCTCTAGGACAATTTAAAATCAACAAACCTTTTCAATACTGACCCATAAAAACAAGCTAGATGAAATAATATTTCCAGGCTCTAAAGCAAGTGCTGGCTTTCTTTGATCTTCCTGAATCTTCTAGAGTATTTTCATGGAATCTAAATAAAAAGAGACACTGGAAAAATTTACTGTCTCTTCTAAAACTGGAGATACTAGAAAAATCTTACTAAAAGTAAGGAGCATGAGCATAAACTGTCCAAGCTTCCAGGTATTGAGCAATATAAATACTTACAAACCAATGTACTGTTTCAGTTGTTGGTAGCTTATACTATAAAAAGCTACTCCACAACTACATTGAATTTCTATTCAAATGGCTCATGTTCAAAAGCAATCTATTTGACTCTATATACGAGAGTAATAAGCTAATCTTGCCATAGGAAGGAACTGCTGTGCCTGCATGGTATCTCTCAAAGAGCCTTGGCATCCTAAGAACCTAGGAGGAGTGCCAGGATCTAGAAAAGGATCTGTGTAGAGAAAACAGTGGTCTGGAAACCAGTCCCAGCCAGCATTGGTGTCCAGGGCTTAACACAACAAAAATTCTGACCGATGTGCTGTGTAGTATGCTACACTGAACACAGTCAGGTGTTAACATGGTTGGTTCAAATTCCCAGTGTGCTTCCTGAAGGAGCTGATGGCAACTGTAGTGGCTGTGCTGATGCAAGCTCAGGATCAGTGCTGGCTCACTGCATTATGCACGCTAAGGCCACACACAGTACAGGAGCTTACAGTAGGGACAACATCTTCCCTTCTAGCAGGCCTGAGGCCAAATCTGGCATTTTAACTCTCTTATTCTATACACACAAATACATTTACTATAAACACGCACTATGCTCATTTCTATCTCATTGACTTTTGTTTTTTTAAATAATGGCTTGACTCTCTAACAAAGGTCAGTAATTCTTGTAAAATACTGAAGCATTTTGAACACATAGATCAACTACCAACAAATGTAATGCTATTCAGCATTCAGCAACTCTGTATTCACTTGTCACAATGGCTAGGCTGCCCAAATGTCCCATTCCAGCTAGGAACAGCAACAAACTTCTTTTCTCTTCTTTCTTGGTCCAAAGTTTCTTTGACAATGTTTTGTCTCTGTAACTTTGAGAAATTAACAGAAAAATAACCTTACTACAGCTGTGACTAAGTTCATAATATGCTACCTTTGATTTTCCTTCATTTGAGATTTAGGGCTGATCCTGATAGGCATGGGGAATTAATTTCATGAAAGTTACTTCAAAAACCATTCAAAAAGGCTTTACCTTCCATAAGACCCCATTTTTCTTACCCAAACTGTAAAGAAATGCCTTCTTCCTTTTTATCTACTTTTTTTTTTTCATTAACATTGGGCTCATTTCCTGTCTAGTGAAAGCTCTGATCCTTTTTTAGCACCCTATTACAGGGTCAGGTGTGGTTTTCCCACCAGCTCAGCAAAGAGGAGGTGTGTTGTTTGGAGCCAGAAGTGATGCCTTAGGGGGTATGCTTAAGATTTGGGGAATTCACTCTAGCTAGGTAGCTGGATAACTTGGAATATTAAGGGCCAAGAACAGCCTGTGTTTCACGTTTGCATTCTTCTATATAGATGAGCAGGGTATTAAGACAAAACATAGAGTTAGGCTTCCAGGCCTGCCTAGGGCTGGACTCTGGTGGAGTATAAGTAACAAGGGATCATCCTGTTGGATGCTTAGGGGACATAGTAGTAAACTGGGCTTTAGTTGTGTAGTGTGATGGGTAGGCACTTTGAAGGTTACAAAAATGGAGAGATTGTTATGATTTTCCTCTTTGGATTGTCAGACATCACCAGTAAAGCTGCGCTCTCCCTTCACCTCTGCAAACTCTGTGTTCTACAGGCAACAGAAGTACAGTCAATAAGACAGACTGTGAATCAGAGTTCTGCTCTCTGTCACATCTCTAACCAGTGCAAAGGCTGGGAAGAGGGGAGATAAAAACAGATTACTCAGGCCTTGATTTAGTTCTGTATTTATACAGATTCCATGCTAGTTATTTATGTGATAAAATGTTTATGCTTCAGTATTTCTGCGTGTTATGTCAGCTAAATTAAGAGGTTCAATAATTCTATCATGAAATAACTAAGCAGCACACAGCATGATGAAATAAGGTCCTGTTGTAAAGTATCTGATGTCAGCTTGGTGTGCTAGACTTCATTAATAACTGCTCAATACTTTGAAATTTCTAAACTGTTACTTGATTTACCTTAATTCCATATTTTGAAGGCCATTATACCTTTAAATTGCATGAAACGGAGACATTAAAAATGACACAGAAGAGCTTAAATAAAAATATTTTGAAAATCTAAGGTCAAAAGATAAATATGATTGTAGTTCTACATAGCAAAAAAATATAATGGATATTTGCATTCTACTTTATTCTAATGAAATAATTTTACCTAAGGCATCTGCCCAGGGCTGACAGAGCTGAAACAGAACTCAATATATATCTGCTTCTTGACATATCAAGAACTCATTGCAAGACCATTTCTGAAAGGACTGCAGAAAGATACAACTATATAGTTTTGTTACATTTAAGTGGAACTTCCCTTGTCTGCTCAAAATTGTATTCCAGAAGCAACAGCTAGCAAGAATAAAGTAAAAAATCAATAGCTAGACAAACAAATAAATAACTATTCTCCTAGGCAGATGAAAAACTATTATTAAAAAGATAAAAAAAAAAGCAGAACCAAAGAAGAAATAAACAAACAAAAAATCACAAACCAGAAACAAGTTTCTACATATCTTGGTTTTAAGACTGGAATAAGAACCAGCTCATCTTGCTGCTGCCAGAGCAGTACATAAAGAGTAGAAGAACTTGCCCTGCATTTCTTGAGTTTCCAAAGAGGACTGATGTGACTGCTGAGCAATTCACAGCAGATATATTTTAGAGCAATCCCACTTAGGTCCAATTTTTAAAATAAAAGATAATGAAGTAGAACATATGAATACTAAGGTGCTGTATGGGATGTTCATATGAATATTATTGTGAGCTAAAGGTATTAGCAGGGGATTCTTAGGTAAGTTTATGTAAAAAATTTATTTATATTTCTTTCAGAAATTAAATCTGTTTCAACTAATTTCTTCTTTTAAAGTAATACTAATTTACAAAATAGAAATAGAGGGAAAGGTTTTTCCGACGAAAAAATCATTTAACTATGGAATCACAGAAGCAATTAGAGAGTTGCTGAGGCTGGAAAGGATCTCTCAAGACTGAGTAGTCCAAGACGTTGCTCAAAGAAAAGTCAGCTAGAGCAAGCTGCTAAGGACCATGTCCCGTTGATATCTGTATGTCTCCATGGATGGAGGCTATACAGTCTGTGTAGTAAATGTCTTCCAGTGTTGATTCACTCTCATGTCTCATTAGATTGAGATTATGAATGTTCATTGTGATAACTTTTGTTACTTTTAAATCGAATTTACTATATTTAAATTTGTGCCCTGTGTCTCTTGTCCTCTCAGTAGGCACCATTAAGGAGAACCTTTCTTTTTTTCATTGCCTCCTATTTGGTATTTATACATATTAATCATATTCCTCCAAGCCTTCTCTAGACTGAGGAACCCTAGCTCTCTCAGCTTCTCCTTATAATAAGAGATCCTCCAATCCCATAATTATTTTAGTGGCCCATCACTGGACTTCGTCTAGTTAGCTTACATCTTACTTGTACTACAGATCTCCAGTTCCAAGCTGCTAATAACACTCATCCTGAAGCACCACAAGATGATGTTGACAGTCAGGATTTAAATACTACTATTATTTTCCAAGTGCTTACTTCTCACCTTTTAACATTTCTATTATATTAATAATTTAATGCCTATAAAAAGAAAGAAAAATTCCACAACAAAAGTGATTTTAATCCACAGGAGACTATTACAGATAAAGGATTACATACATTTGTGAATTAAATTGTAGTAGAAATAAGCAGGATTTCTATGGTCAGATTTATTTGTTATTATGGACAAAGAGTATTACTAGTAAAGAGGAATAAAAGGAATAAAAAAATATATCTGATCTTGATTGTATAAATCATAGCTTGACATCCCTGTACTCTCCATCTTTTATCTGCATAATATAAAGTTATATTCCAGTCATAGAGTTATGACATTATTTTTGAAGAATGAGAGACTCCTTTTATTTTTGAATTGAATATTTTTCACTGTTCTAGGAAACATAAAACAATGTAAGCAAAATGTCTTGTTTCCTCATTTTTAAAAAAAATTTACATAATTCATTCCAACAATGTGTTTACAACTCTTTTTGGTTTATTACAAATTTTTTCTTAAGACATGGTACATTTTTCTTCTTAATCCTAGGAAGTCAACAAACTGTACTTATTACATTAAAGCATGAAGAACATTTATTTTATTCTTGGATTTGGAGCTTGGGCGGGGGGGCTCCTCTTATTTTTCTGTTTGTTTATTTTTTTCATTATTGGCTCTTCATCATAAATTTTGTTTTGCTTATGTAACAGCCTGGGTCCAAGCCACATGCTGCCCAGGCGGAATACTTACATTTGAGACTTCAAGACATTTCACTCACATGAATTCTTGCAAAGTCTTCGATGCTTTGATACCTTGAACTGGTAAAGAGAATTTTCCCAGAGAACTGGGCTCCACTGCAGGCAGTGCAAGGTGAACTCTCCTGCCATTCTCCGAGGGAGGGAGAGGAAAAAGAAGCTCCTTCACAGATGGCATCTGCCCAATGGTCTGGGGTAGGTTTCTGGTTGTAATGGCAGTCCTCAGGGAAAAAGATACAGGCTCACTGCACAGCTTAGGGGTGATAAACCAATAGCAGACAGCAGCCTATGTTGGCCCACGTGGCAGAGCTGAGCATGGGACCGGGTGGCAAAAAGGACGGGCACGGGAGGCATGCAGGGGCAAAGCACTCTGGGCTTCCATGTGGACAATGTGTGCCCCGATCCTGCCATGAGGTGACAGGCCTGACCATGGCCCTACCCTGACTCACACAGACAAGGTGATTGATCCAACACAGTAACCAATCTAGTGAAATATCAGTCTCTCACAGCTTGCACGTAATTTTACTTACCTGTCTCATCAGATAAAAGAAATAAATGGAGATCAGGTCCTGAAAAGAAGGGAAGATACACAAGGTGACACACAAGAAGCTCCCACATATTAACCCTTTCTGACTTGTCAGCAGCAGGGAGATAGAAGCTGGATGTACCATAAGGAATCATGGTAACAGAATTTGTAATGACCTCTTCCATTGGTCTGACTGCTCTCTTTCTCCATAGTGCCAAAGGAACTGCTGCTCTTCCCTGGAAGATGTTGAGAATAATTCAGGTCACTTGTTTTGTGCATTTTTTTTTTTTATTTTTTTTCCTACTGGGGCTGATCTGGCTAAGAACTAGTACTGTGTTTCACCATTCCCACAACCTGACACAATCAGGTTAAGCAAAAACTGGATCAAGGCATTCAAAATAGGAATTTATAGAAATGCACTGCTATGGCTTGCAGATGGTATACACTGCAAAAAACCCCAAACAAACAAACAAAAAAGAACAAAACAACCAATAATCCTAAATTTTAGGATTGAAAAATTTGAGATTTCCCTAGTGAATATGTCTACAAACAAAAGCGAGACTTAATGTCTTTACAGATCAGCCCTCTTATAGTTCCTCTCCTCCTCTCACCTGTTTGTGAGGACTAAAACCAAAGAGATTGCAGTGGGTTGAATGGGGGGGAGGGGGAAGGGGGATGTCTTTTAAAACTTTTCTTTTTCCCTTTTCCTGAGAGAGGGGAGCAAGTAAAATGGCTGGATACTGGCACCTCACAGCATGGCAAGGAGCACCACGGCCACCTAGCCTGTGACTCGGGCCAGTCTCCAGCACCTCACAACTGCTGAGCACAGAGGATGGTGGGCGGAGATGGCACCCCACTGTGTGCTCCCCACAACCACACAAAACACACTGGGAGGAGATGGTGCCAATCCCGCCTTGTGACTGCCAGGTGTGGAGCACAGCAGGCAGAGAGGACACCGCTTCAGCAGCTCCCTGCCCATGCTGTGCCACCACCATGGGCGCCACTCCAGCAGCTCCCTGCCCGCGCTGTGACACCACCACGCTGGGCACAGCACGGCTCAGGGTGTGCACAGGACCTCCTGCCACTGTGGTGGTAGGGTGCACCCACACCACTGCTGCCTGGGCAGTGTGGCGAGCAGGGGCAGGTGGTGCCTTGCTGTGGAGGCAGCAGCAGTGTCTGGTGCACAGAGTGGGGGCAGCCCCAGGCTGGGGCCAAGGTGGAGGCAGGCATAGCGGCTGCTCTGGCCACCCCACGCCTGAGTCCTTGCAGCTCTGGTGAGGAGGTGGGCAGTAGCAGCAACCCCTCCTGTAGTGGGTGGTAAGCACTGCCATGGGCAGTGCTGTCGGTGCCTCGGAGCACCCAGGTCCCCACAGTGCTGGCAGGGAGGTGGCAGCAGCAGCCCCTAACCGTGGCAGGTGCTGCCCCAAGCAGTTTTGGTGGCAAATGCTTGTCTCATGTTGAGGTCTGGAGAGGGGGCAGCATCCAGTGCCATGTGACACCAAATCAGGCTGCTGACCAATGGAGAAGCAGCGTGCACCAGAAAGAGAGTACGAGAAAAAACGAGAAGAGACACCCTGTAAAAGGAGCACAGATGGAAGTTTTCTCTCTCTCAGCTCTCTCAGCATGGTCAGAATCGCAGCATCACCACATCTTGAGCAGAGGACAATGTGGCTTCACACGGCAGGGACAGCAGTGTGGTATCTCTTCCCCTTGGGTCCCCTTGGGTTTCCTTTCACTCTTGATTTTTGCAGCAATTCCGGAGAGGGGACCCTGCTGCATCACCTTCCCAGCTCTGTCCACGTGACATCACTCCTTATTCTCCCTCCACAGTCCAGCAGCTGGTCCAGAGCAGCAAAGGAGTTACTTTTTTCTGTGGTTATCACTGTCAGATTACTGTTTTGTTGGTGGTCTACACACCTATATTTCATATGTTCAATAAATCACTGTGTTGTTTTCTTCTCAATTACGTCTCTCATCTTTTGATAACGTCCCCTAGTGTCCAAACCAGGACATTTATTGGCACGCAATATGAGTCTGACGAGACACAAATAGAGAGACTTCAGTATGTTAGGAACTCCCCTGAGGTACCAGAACCATGTCTTCTAGTCTGGCTCTGCTTAGCTGGCAAATACCCTACGGCTTTCCCATTTATGGATCATTTTATGAACCTTGGTACATTTGCCAAGGCTATTTTAGCCATTACTAAGTTCACTTGTTGGATCCAGGACTGGGCAAATTGGACACCTGCAGTTTTCTTGGCTAAGGTGTATGAGTGGTTGAAATACTGCTATGGCTTTAGCACTAACCCCTGGGGATTCTCGATCAACTCTATATTTTGGGAGGGAAAGGAGCAGGGGACAACTATTTTCCATGGCTTCTCTATTACTGGTTTGGAAGGGTTTAAATTCCTGCTAGATGTTAAGAATACTCTTTTCCTGCTGATGTTCCGGTTATCTATGTTTTCTACAGCCTATTCTATTTTTAAGGCTGGGAGGCCTTTGGACTGCTACCACAAGGGTCTGTGAGTTCAGGGGTGCTGTCCAGAGATCTAACTGGAGACCAAGAGCAGTAATGGCACAGCACAACCCACAGCTTTCATGTCAACTCCAGCAGCCATTGTTCCTGTAGATAAAAAGGAAATTTAAGACGAAGTCACTACATCCAGTAGATGATGATGGGAAACCAGCATCCCCACGATCAGTGCAGGAACCCGAGCCCATACTCATCACAGCGTCATTATCATATGAGGCATTGTGCAAACTAAAGAAAGATGTCATGTGGCAGTCAGCTGAGCCAATGCCCTCGTGGCTGCTCCAAGTGTGCGTCTTTGTGGGTGATGGCACTATCCTTTACGGCCACGACACGAAGAACTTGGGAGGCCTGTCCCAAGACTCTGGCATTGACCAAGAGTTCATAAGAGTCCAGGAGGCTCTCAGCCTCTGGAGATGACTCTTGACCGGCATCAGGGAGAGATATGCCAGCAAACTAAACTTGTACCAACAGCAGAAACCGTGGACCACGATGGAAGAGGGAATCTGAAGAGTGAGGGAGCTCACTATTCTGAAGATGGCATTTATGAACAGTAGACCAGACTTCAGAGACCCAGACAACGTTCGGTGCATCACCTACACGTGGCAACAACTTTCGTGGCTGGCACCTGAGGCATACCTCCAGTCCCTGGTTATCCTCCAGTTGGGCAATAAGGAAGAGACAGTGAGAAACATGACTAAGAAGTTGAGAACATATGAGGACCTCATGCATCTCATATCCCAATGCCGTGTGGCCCCTGTGGAATTGTTGGCTGATGAAATCCACAAAATCAAGGAAGACATCACCAACAAGACCATGAAGAAGATCACACCAAAACAGAACACATTCCCTGTGGCACCACTGTGAACCAGAGGTCCTGGAGTCAGGACCAGATGTCCCCCAGCAAAGGGAAGTGGATTCCCCTCATGGACTAAATTGTGCTATTTCCTGCTCAACCATGGGGAGGACATGCGACGGTGGGATAGAAAGCCCACCACATACAAGAGATCAAAGACAAAGGAAAG
This sequence comes from Neodrepanis coruscans, assembly GCA_013400695.1. Lineage (NCBI taxonomy): Eukaryota > Metazoa > Chordata > Aves > Passeriformes > Philepittidae > Neodrepanis > Neodrepanis coruscans. The sequence continues at coordinate 27,135 of VYZS01035594.1, forward strand.
GCCAAAGAGAAGCCACTGAAGGTGAGTGCCATTCCAGCGTCCCATGGACAGAAGACCAGAAGAGACAGTTGTAGCTATGACCCCTCTGACCCTCTGGAAGGCACTTCCCACATGCAAACCCCAGAAAGGAATGATGAGTGATGAGAAAGCGCGATGAGTGGTAGAGGGGACTGGTCTCTCTAGCCAGGTGGAGGCATGGGACAACCATGTCTTTTGGTCTGTTTGGGTCTGATGGTCTGGCACATTGGAACCACAAAGTTATCAGGCTTTAGTGAACTTGGGGGTCCAATGTACCTTGATACCATCAACACATGTGGGGGCTGAGACAATTTTGATTGCTGAGGTGACTGGAGGAGGCTGAAGTGAGTCTGTCTGGAAAAGACTGGCAACGGCACCCCATCATGACTGGCCCAGATGCTCCATGCATTCTAGGCATCGACTACTTGAAGAATGGGTACTTCGAAGACCCAAATGGTTACCGATGGGCATTTGGAATCGCAGCCATGGAGGCAGGTGAGGTCATGCAGTTGAGTGCCTTGTCTGGCCTCTCCAAGAGCCCCTCCATTGTGGAACGGATGAAAGTAGAAGAGCAGCAAATGCTGATTGCCACCAAGACTGTG
>VYZS01035595.1:0-38382 GCA_013400695.1 Neodrepanis coruscans
CCGCGCCAAGCCTGCTGCGCGCCAGTGACAGCGCCGCTGCTGCTGCGTGCCGGCGGCCGCACCACCGCTGCTGCTGCCGCCTGCACTGCCGGCACCACTGGTGCCGGCGGGGCTGCAACAGCGCTGAGCTCCGACCAAAGACGGCTACGCTGCCCGGTGTGAATATGGTGGGGGTAGGGGGCCACCACACCCACGCTGCAGGCGGGGAATGCAGTCATGCTGGGAACTGTCCCTGTCCCCGCCCGTCATGGCCTGGGGACAGGGAGGCCCCGCCCCCCACCGGGACCCGGGAACGGGCGGGCCTACCCCCCACTCGCCGGGGGCGGGGAAAAGGGAGAAAAAAAAACAGTTTTAGCTTCACCCCACAACAGATATGCATAAAAATAGCATGTGTTTCTGTTATCACAGATCCATTAAAAAGTTTTTCAGCAAGGAAAACAAGCAGCTATCACTGGCATGGCACACTAGTATAGATGTGATAAGCCAAGAAGTGGATAAATGGCTTTTTGGTAGTCACCCTTTGATAAGGGTAGAGTATATACACTGCATACCGCAAAAGGTAAATCAGAGGTACAGAGTACAATAAAAAGATTGCAGTGGCTGTATTCAGTAATGACAATTCAGTTAACCTTATTTTAGCGTGCAAATAATGTGAGTGCTGACAATGCCTCTTTCTGACTTCAGAGGTAGCTCAGCATGGCAAGGACCTCACTCAGAGGTTCCAATGCAGTGTGAAGGTGTAGTGGGCTGTCAGCAAGCATATTTTATAACATCTGGAGCCTGACATTTAAAGAAAGACAGGACAAGCATATACCTGAGTAGAAGCCATACTCTTGTTCCTGAGTACTCCTTCCCAAGTATGAAGCACACAAAGGATAAGGGCTGAAACCCCAATTCTGTTATTTTCAGGGGAAAATGTCAACTTCAAGCCAAAATTATACTCCCATTCTATTTGCTTGGGAGTAACAGTAGACTCTATACATCTGCTAATGCCCTCTCCACAGAAGTGTAACGAAGACTCACTATAAGCCTGGGATGTGTTCAGTTTAGAATATTAATGGTGAATGCTAAGAAAGATTAGATGCATGCATACACTAACAGGTGAAACGTTGAGTTTATGGGTTGTATATAAATAATTTCTGAAATTAAAAAACCCAAATCAATGCATTAAGAGATTCTAGAATGATTTATACTTCTGAAACACTATCAAGGCATTAAGAGTGAAAAAGTGATAAATAAATAACATAAAATTAGTCAGATTTATTAGATAAATACTTAATGTGATAATTCTACAGAACTGGTTCATAAAATTCATATTCTACAATTCAGCATTTTACTGAGCCATGAATATTTATTTTCTTCTTCCATCCACTGTTTCTTCTTCATTTCTAGAGCTACTGTCACTAGTAGAATCTGTTACTGTGACTGATCTTCAGATAGAAGTTTTATTGTACGAAAATATGGGTTCAATATTTTGCCTTTTAAGATATATTTAAATGTTTTCTGAAACCATGGATAGAAATATATTAATGGATTGAAGAAAGAATTCAAATACCCAAGCCAGTTTAGAGAACCAAACAGACACAAAGAAGTTGAGAAATGTAAAAATGGATCAATTAAGATTGCAAAAATCCAAGGAAACCAACATATTAAGAAACCCAGCATAACAATACTCAAAGTCTTAGCAGCTTTCCTATCTTTGTTCATAGAAAGTTCATGTTTCTTAGAAATTTTTGAGTGCCTATGTCTCTGGCTTAACTCCCATGTATGCCTTTGGGAGACTGTAAAAAATTTAACATAAATCCCTATCATAATGCAAGCAGGAGCAAATAAACCAACTGTAAATAACAAAGCCCCCCACAGTTTGCTAAACACAATAGGGCACAAGTTTAAGCATTTAACCAGCATTTCATAGCCCTCAGTTCCAGAAGTGTAAGCTTCCAAGAAAACCACAGCAAGAGCAAAAGCAGCAGGCACTGACCAGCAAACTACTACAATTTGTTTTATGGTCGTGACAGTCATGGTGCTGGTGTAATGCAGAGGGTGACAGATTGCATAAAAACAATCCATGGCAATAGAACAAAGATGGAAAATGGAAGCTAAAGAGAGCATCAAGTCAAAACTGTAATGAACTTTGCAGAATATAATACCCAAACCCCAGCATTTCTCTACAGATCTAAGCATGCTGTAGGGCATAATAGCAAAGCCCAGTAAGAAATCTGTGCCGGCTGTGGATAAGATGAGGAAATTGGTTGGAGAATGAAGCTGCTTGAAATACAAGATGGAAATGATTATGGCCAGATTCCCTAGGATGGTGAGAATGAGGACTACATTTTATGAATAGATACATTACCCCTCATACTTCTGCTAACCTAAAGCTCTCAGGACAGGATCTGTTCCCAAACTCAGAACAATCAGTCAAATCTCTTGAGATATTTGGAGAAAGTATAATCAATCCTTTATTAGACTTTTATTTTGGAGACACAGTTCCATCAGCAGATTTAATTTTCACAAGTTTCCAAAAGATTCCAAATCCTAACATGAGAAAACAAGATAAAGTAAGTCAAAAGCATGAACTCAATTGCTAAGTGAAATGCAGTAACTCAGAGGTGAATATCCTCTTGCTTTAAATAGGGACTAAATACAAACAATTATTCTTTTGAAATGGTACATGAAATCTAGTAAATGGAAGCCATTATAAAATTAATTGTGAATAATATTTAAAACAAAGCAGTTGAAAGTAAATTTATTTAAATCTTAAATTAACAGAATTATATGATAATATAAATCTTATTTTGTATCCAAAGTATTTTGTAAAATATTTTTATTGTATTTTATACATAACATTATTAAATATAAAGCGATAGAAGAAAAACATGCAGAGACAAAGAAACCCCTCAAGTCACTTCAGTCTGTAACTATTATATAAGATTTATGTCTCTTGAATCTTAGAATATTGATATTTTTTCTATAGGAGAAATGTTATGTGAGCTGGTATACCTTACCTTTCTTGAAGATTTCAGTTAATGAGCTACTCACCTAAATGATCATCTTAAGAGACATGTATCAGTTCCTAAAACCCCACTTTCCAAGTTATTTATGATGATAACCTCATATGCTGTGCATTATAAAATACTAGCAATGAACATATCTGATGGAAATTGGTTATAAAATTGGTATGATAAGCAATATTCTTTTTTCTTCCTAGATATACAATTGTTTTCTATCTTTATAATTCTACTGACTAAAAGGTTGTGGAGACAAGTTGAGGCTTATCTCCTGTAATGTACTGTGGTCCAGCTACAGTAGTTACAAATGAATACACTAGTGAATATTTTCAAGGGGCAAAAAATTCTCTTCATTTATCTGGGGAGAACCAGACTTGTTTCTTCCACCTCGTTTCCTGATAATTTGTTTGGGACTAAATAGAAGGAAAAAAGATACTCTTCTCCACTGTAATTTAACCCACTTAAAAGGAGCATGGGAAGCAGCTCAGTCCACTGATGCCATTGATCTTTTTTCCAATAGGTATCACCCTGGAATGAAGAAAATACAGAGACTGTGCATCAAAATATTAATAACAGATCTTAGCAGTTTTATAGGCTAATCCCCCCTGCATCTCTTTTAATATTATCATAAATAAATTCTTTAAGTAGACATTTTTCTGGTTTATTATTGTTCTGCAAAACTGCAATGTCGGCAACGTGTTTGACTGTATCCAGTACTCTCTCCCTTGTTGAGTAGGTATTAATGCATTGCAGAGAACAGAAAGTGCACAGTGTGCACAACATAGATGAGTTAATGATTTAAGGAAAACCATATACTTTGCAATATTTACACATACTGAGAGCTAAATTTTTCCATTTGAACACTACACTAACGTATTTTTTTAGCTACCAGTTTAAAATATTCCCATTTTAGAGTGAGGAATTCTTTGCGAGGTTTCCAGAAGGGTCCTTCTTGGATAGTTGATGCTCCTCCTCTTCCCCATTCTGATGACTGAAAGAGAAAAACTTTCCTGACAAGGATAAAGAGCTGGTCTTTAATGTTCCCAAAGAGAATATTAAACAATATTTCACAGACCATGAGAAAGATATTTTCTACTATCCTAAGTGTGAGAAACTGTGTAGCTATGCTAAAATCCAGAAATATAAAAGTATGTAAGAAATCTTAAGGCGTCATCCTTGCATCTGGTATCTGAGAGATCATGAGATTTGGACACAGGTGGCACCACCATGCATGAGGTGGTCCACCAAAACATGAGCTACAGAAACTAAGGCAGGATACAGGCAGTAGTTCAGAACTCTGAAATTTGCTATCAGTTTTACAGAAAGCATGAGAGGAAGCTGACATTGGAAATGGTGCTTATTGGTGGCAAAATGAACAGGCAGAAATTTATGATGAAACAGAGCCTGTCATCATGCTGGAGTAATTGCTTTGCATAAGTTTTCAGGGAAGCTAAGACATATGAAATTATCCATGGGGGAATAATTTGTTTTGCAAAAACATCTGGGAAGTGTTTAATAATGTCACTAATTAAATATGTTGATAAGAAATTTAACAATATCTTTTGCACGTTATTTGCATTACGATACTTTGAGATCACAGTAAGGTATATTCTGCTTCACCAGACTTGACTTATAATCTGATTGGACAAGAACAAGGGGCATTTTTCTTGTGCTGTCCTAATTTATCCATGTCGTGGGTTCAAATAAGAGTCCCTGTGGCCTCATTAACACATCTTATTTGTACAGGATCCTCATAGTGAGAAATAGCTTTGTGCTGTCTGTGATTAGAGCTAATGAGAGAAAGTAACCTGGGACTTCATTACAGTCAATCTGCTAGAGAAGGCTCTCTGTAAATAGAAGGCAAGGAGGCTCTTTGGGAATGTGCCACCTCTAGGTAATAGGACACTAAAGGAAAAAGTTATTTCTGAAACTTTCTGGCTGAGCCATGTACAAAGCTGGTTTATATTGTAGGCTATTAAGAACAAGGAGAACTTCCTTCTAGATGTAGATGAAGGTCGTCAGCAATCTGTGTGTGGAAATTCCTTAATTCTGCAAAGAGTAAATACTGGTGACACCTTGGCTAGACTAGCTTGCCAAAGAGTTGTTGATTTATATGTTGAAAATTTCTTCTACCAGTTCCATTTACACTCAATAATGTGGTGGTCTTGTCTAGCCACAGTGTTTTAGTTCCTTCTGTACTGATTTTGGTTGAGATAGAGTTAATTTTCTTTATAGTAAGTTGTGTGGTGTTATGTTTTGGATTTGTGATGAAAACCAGTGTTGATTACACACATGCAACCCCCATTTTAGCTAAGACTGAGCACTGCTTACACAGTTTTAAGATGTTCTCTGTGAGTAGTGTGGGGGTCCACAAAAAGTTGGGAGGGGGCATAGCTGGGACATCTGTCCTTCACTGACCGAAGAGGTACACCACACCGTATTATATGCTCAGCAATAAAACCTTGGGAGAAGAAGGAGGAACTGACTCATTGAGAGTTATGGTGTTTGTCTTCCCACTTAACCATTATGCATGGTGGAGCTCTGCTTTCCTCAAAATGGCTGAAGATCTGCATGCAGATAGGAAGTAGTTATGAATTCCTTAATTTGCTTTACTTACATGCACGGCTTTTGCTCTACCTATTAAACTTTATCTAAGCCACAATTTGTCTCACTTCAGGAACATGGTTCTGGTTTCTATGGTTTTATAATTAGCTTTGCAATAGGGTCTAGGCACAGAATGCAGAGACATGCTCTATTTGAACTACAGTCTGTCCTGCAAGCAAGTTGCGATCATATTTATTCACAAACTTCTCCTACAACCAGAAAACAATGCCAGAACAAGTAATAAAAAGAGAGTGACCAATTGAGAACTCTGGTAGAGCTGAAATTCTCTGGAAACACACTAATGCTTCCAGATTTTCAGGGAGATAGAAAATGGATGAAGGAAAAGAAACAACTTCATTGGTTTCTTGAAGGGACTATGTTCAGATGTGCTAAACTTACTAAATATACTTTAAAAGCATCAGATGGGCAATATTTTTCATAGAAAATCTGTCTATAACAACAACAGAATAGAGGAGGTATGACCTTGCAGCACTTCTAAGACTTTAAGTAAAATCAGGATGTCAAGTAATCATGGGAAATCAAGAAAGAAGAGAATTACCCATTATTTTTCAGAAAGATTGATTTTTTAAAAATTTCATCTTATTTTATTTTTGTGAGATGAAATATTAGTCGTATTGTGCCGTTGATCCTTTCTAGGGACAAGTGCAGATGTGGTGTATATTTCATTGTTCCTTTTTATGTCAGTTTGGAAAGTGTAGACTTTACAAGATGGCAATAAAATAGTAAAAGAGAATCTCATACCCTGATATATTGCACTGCTGAAATGTATCATCATTCATCTTGTATGCTTTACTGCATAGAGTGCTTCAGTGCTCTATCAATTGCAGAAAACAAAGACAAGATACACGATGTGAACTTATACAAGGAACAAAACGGAGGACATACTGTTGAATGTAGTTCTTACTTCAGTAGAAAGTCATTGATTTCTCTCCATAGTCGTTTCCCAGATACTAATCCTTTCCTGTCCATTGCCAGTACTGGTCCTTCATAATCCAACTGAGTTCAACCACAGGATTTCTTCACAATTGTCTGGATGCCTTCCTCAAAAGCTGTCGCAGCATTGCCATCAGACAAATTAACAATATCTCCAAGCTAAAAAAAGTTCTCTAAGATGCAAATTGGCAAATATTTTACGTCTAAAAATTCATCAGATAAACATAATTTTATGGCATTCTCAGGTTCAATGCAATTTTTTTGCAATTGCTTTTTATTTCATACATCATATTATTCCTTATCTTTGATCTCATTAAACTTGCTTTTGATCTCATTAAGCAGCAAAGCCTTTACGTGACAAACTCATAAGTGACAAGCAGTAGTTGAAACAGAAAGAGCAGCACAACTTTTCTCTGTCTCATCTTCCCTCCACAGAGTGTGCTGGTATGGCTGGTTATTGGTCTGCTTTGACCACACATATTGAAGGGGAGGGACAAAACTGGACAAGCTTTTGGTTATTATTTAAATATGTCAAGAAATTCAAAGGGAAAGGTTTTTTCACTCTTTCTAGAGACAATAAGTGAACACAAATATTGTATATAAATACACCTTGTTCAATAAATTAATCTGTTAGAATTGTTCTTTAATGATTAAGATCAGGGATATTAACTGCTGTAAGGGGTTTTTTTAAATTAAGTCTTGCTCTTCTGTCCATTGAAAATAAACAGGTATAATCAAAACATCACACACAAATCCCAGTTTGGAATGAAGGAATATGTAAAGCGCAACAATTGCTTATCTGCTTGAACTAGATTTGGTAAATGTTCCTTTTCAGCTCTTACATCTGGGAGTTCAGCGTCCAGACAAAAGTTTAAGCCATGAATCCAACCATTTAAAGCATGTTAATCTAAAAACAAATGAGTCCTGGAAGAGTCCTGTTGAAAAACTTTTCCAAAGAGAATGATTTTTAATGCCCTGCGAAACCACATGTAAAAAAAAGCGTAAACAATTGGGTTAAGCGCAGAATTTAAGTAGCCAAACCAAACCAAAGCATCGATGAGAATAGGAGGTATCACATAATCCATATATGGATTGGTAGCTGTAAAGAAGAAGAATGGAGTCCAGCAGATGAGAAACACTCCTATTATTATTCCTAATGTCTTAGCAGCTTTTCTTTCTTTGCAGAATGAAATGTGGTGCTTCATTTCAAACTGCATCTTTTTTTTGCTAATTGCATCAATAGATCTTGCCTGCTTCTTGGCTACAGAGTATATTTTCCTATAGATGTACAGCATCACAAATCCAGGGATGGAAAAAGACACTAGGGAGGCCACAATACCTGAAGTTTCACTAAAAATGAGAAAGCATCCTCCTGCACAATGGATATGATTGTAAATCTTTTCTGCTCCTCTCAAGTTTAGGTCTAGAAAGATCATCCCAAAAGCAAAAGCAGCAGGGATCATCCAACTTATGAACACCATGACCACGATAACAAAAGTATTTATCTTTGATTTGTATCTTAAAGGGTCACACACAGCATAGTAACGGTCGATGGATATGAAGGAAAGATGGAAAATAGAAGCTGTGCTCAGCATAATGTCCATGCTTGTGTGAATCTTGCAGAAGAGCTCCCCAAAATACCAGTAGTGCTCAACAGAGCGTACCATACTGCAAGGCATGATGAAGAATCCCAGCAGGAAGTCTACTGTAGCCATTGAAAGTATCAGGAAATTACTAGGCGTATGGAGCTGCTTGAAATGTGATATTGAGATGATAACTGTCAAATTTCCAACCACTGTGGCCAGAATAATGCAAACCATGAAGATATACATGGAAACACGGATACTGTTTGTCCAGCTGCTCCTTATGCAAGAGCCATTTACGGATTCACAGCACAATTGCATCCTTACCAGGGTCTCAAATCCACATAGGTATGCAGCAGAGGTACTGTTTTTCTTAATGCTGAGATACACTTACAGCTGTTTTTTCCTTTTCTATATGGGAAGAGCTGAAGGGAGGGAAAAAATGGCAATTGTAAATACCTTCATTTAGTTGGATGCATAGGAAATTCATAGTTCATTGTATATGAAGAATGAATGCTATGCAGTCTGGTGAAACCAAAAAGTTTCCACGAGCCTTGTTTTTTAGGCGAATGGCACTGACTCACCAGATCAAGTCTGATTGCAAAATTTTTGCAGGCTCTATCTGTAAATAGAGATGCAAGAGGAGAAAAGAATTTTCTGCCCCTTTGCTGCCAAAATATAATGAAAGAACCTGACTAATCTGAAGCACATCTGCTGCATGAGCAAGTATCTTTCCTGTTGGGCTAATTTCTTTCACTGCTGGTAGTTTAGCATTGTTATGAATATTTATTATGTAAATACTGTTTTTAGGGAAAGAACAAACATGAAGAGAAACATTTTCTGAACACAGGTGTAGTTTGCATCTGAGGACGTATTCTGCCATCCTCTTGTGTATGCAGTAGCATGTTCCTTTTGCAAGTCTCTTCTTTTATGAAAGCATTTAATGGGAGTATTTAAGCACTTGACTAGCAATATTCTTTGTTGAAGGATCTGTTACTGTGAAAAATAAAGATCATTAGCATATGCTATTCAGTAACACTATCATTATAGTATAAAATGGTTATTTAAGTCAAAAACACTGACATGGCAATTCAGCCAGGACTAATTTAACCCGTATGCACCGGAACTTTGCTACCTTTCATTATTCTAGATAGAACACAACAAAAAAACCCTCAACTTTTCCCATATTGGAACAAATATTATTACAAGCACACGATGCCACTGGAAGATAAATGAATATAGGTGATAAACTGTAGTCTGCAAAACCCTGACAGCTACCATTAACCCCCTGAATTATACAGAAGGATTTTTCAAGTAGGGCCAGGCAGTGAAACCTGAGTGCCAATGACAAGATGCATCATTTAGTCTCAAGTGTACAGGACATGTGGAATCTGAATATTTTTCATATAGTTAGTTAATTATATGGGGGTGCTATTGGCTTCCCCTTTTTCCTGTCTATTAATATTTAATACCATCTCAGCTCTTTCTCACCTCTATCTGTAACTATCACTTCATATACCTTTATTTTAGTCTTTGTCAGCCTCTTTATGTTTCTTTTCCTGCCTGTCATTCCCTCCTGCACATTTACACTAAGGTAAAAAAAGCACAGCCAGATGCATACTTATTAACAAAAATTTTCAATTTTCACAGTAGAAAGAATTAAACATCAATTTAATTGCATATACTAGGCATCATCATAAAAGTTTTAAGGTTGTAAATGTATTACAGAGACTTTGAACTTAATTTGTTCTATATGTAAATTAATCAAATTATATATGGTAAAACAGTCTATGAGACTATGAAGCCAACTAAAAGAATTAATATGCTGTCTCTAGTTTCCTTAAGGCTGGAGCAAACTGAGATCAAACATTTTCTTAAATGAAAATGGCTTTGCATGAAGTGGAAAAAAAATCAAAACACAAACTGTTCAAGTGAGCTGAACTCTGAAGAAGTTTTCAACATGAAAGCAGAATGCTTCCCTTCCATATAGAATTACAAGGTTAATAATTAATAAAACAGAAAGATAAAGAAGCAAACTTCTGAAAACATGTTCTCCTACCTTTCTCCCTTCATGCTGGGCAAAAGTCTGCTCTCTATGCTCATTTGTTTTCTACTAGTTGAGTGGCACTGCTTCCTTTTAAAGACCACCTCAAAAGGCAGCTGACCTCTTCACCATCCTAACAGTTCTGGGTAATAGCAATTTTGAGAGGACAGGCTTTTAATCCTCAGCTGGAGCAGCCTCCAGAAATCCCCACACATTGCTGAAGGATGTTGGTGTGATGAATAAAATTCTTGGCTGTTTGACGCAGGAGCAGCTGTTGATACGGCTAGTAGCTGAAACTGTTTATTTTGCCACCCACTTAGAGAACAAAATCATGGCTGTAACAGTCATACTTGTTCAATGGGCCTCATTTATAGGTAAATTGAACTCATTTGAAGTGCATTTATTTGCTCAATTAAATGTTATTGTCTCATTGTGAGCAGCCTAATATTACCTAGGAAAAGAACAAAAGACAACATGTAGTCTCCCTTTGATAAACTTTTAAAATATAGCAAAATACATAAGTATATGTAGGTTACAGCAGTATGTAAGATTTCCTTTGAAAGGCCTATTGTGAACAGAGAGACACAGTGTGTATTTACCAGCCTAGTTCTGATTCCTGAACAAACAGGTTCAATCAATAGCCTCATTAGTTAACAGCTATTTGCAAGATGCAGCTGTTGAAAAAGTGTTTGAAGTAAACACCTATTACTGGCTGTACCACAGTAACAGATAAGGAGCATCAATTTTTTGCTCCACAAAGGACCATGCATCCTTTTAAAACAGTGATACTACTGAATATAAAAAACAGATGACCATCAGCTAGAGCCCAGTTATGCTGGGTGTCTCAGAGGCATATGCAACACAGTGGATTAAGATAGTGCTTCTTGCAAACTATTCTTATGACCTGTGTAAGCTGCTATGTTACATGCAAAAAAAATGAAAATTAATGCAAACAACTCTTCTCTTTTTTTTTTTTTTTCTTTTCCGGAAGCTGCACCCATAGACAGACTGAGGCATTGCACTGCAAGGCTCTCCTAGGAAGAGAGTTTTTGAACTAAAAAAAGTGCAGAAAAAATGATCAGGCTGAATGAGAAGCCAGCTGAGAGTGTAGAGAGAATATATCCATGAGACAAGTCAGGCCAATTGCACAGTTGGGGAAATGTGAAAAAGACATTTTATGTACCCAAATACTGGTCTCTGAAAGAGATCTTTGTCCTTTTGAGATGCATAGCTGTGTGCTTCCTTACAGCCAGGCACTTCTCTTTGAGGAGTTAATATTTAGGGCTTAGTAATTCTTAGTAATTTCAGAGGCAGCTCCTTGGCAGCAAACAGCAAACCTTTGGGGGACCACCTGGGGCTGGTAAGCCTTCACATTCTCTGAGCAAGTCTTCCCTGCTGCAAATAGACAGGCTGCAGTTATAACAGACAGCTATAGAGTGTCAGTTTTGCTCTGCCTCCCCTCATGGCCAGGCTGTGAGCCTGTTTAGGGAGCATTTCCCTCCAGTTCCTGACTCACAATAAAATTCAGCTACAACTTGCTATTCTTCCTCTCATGTGTGACATTTCTTCGGGAGGCAACCTGCTTCTTTATAACCTGCTGAGGACTTTGGAAGGGTTAGGAGTCCTTGGGGAGATGAAATAAAATGAAGAGCCAAAACCTGATGATACAAGATAATATGTTGTAGGGTTTTTATATTTATGAAATACACCGGCTGTATAACAATCACATGTTGTCTGTCTGCACTGTGTCTGCACTGTGTGCTTGACATTGGAATATGCTGTTGAAGGGGAAGTTCAAAGAAGAAATCTGGGGCAGCCAGTTTGAGTGCAGGTCCCTTGGACAGGCCATGTTTGCTGACTACCAGCAATGCCTATATACTTTGAAATAACTGAACTTATTTTAAAAGTAAAAAATGCAGAGAAAGGGAGCTGGTGACACTAAAGGTGAATTTTTGCCCTGCTATCAATGCAGCTGGGCTCTCACCTCGACTTCACCTCTAGACGTGAAGTCCATCTGTGGAGTTAGCAAGCCTTCTTACTCTTCATAAAATCCTCTTGTGGCCAGGGGCTGCAAAACACCTACAATGTACTTTGCAAAACATAGCACGGGGAATGATGTGAGGCTGCCCAGAGCAGTACCTGGCCTGGCATAGGGTCTAGGAGGTGCTCCTCCAGGCAGGATCCTGCCCATGGCCAGAACTGCTGGAGAGTGCAGCAGAAAGTCTCTGTATAGACTGGTTTTGGAAATGCCCTTCACTCTTCTATCAAACACACCCCCTCCCCGCCAGGTAGTTAAGGGTATGTTTGCTGGAATGAAAGTAAAGCATCAGTTTTTAAGATACTATGATAATTAAGTAATTAAGTGGGCAAAAATGTAAATTAATTTAGAGCGAGAAGAAACACTGGCAACAAGCTTTCATGCTGTTAGTGCAGATGCTTCAAACAGGCATTTTCTTGCACCTTAATGGTGCAAGATCATGGATCATGAAAATGTTCTCAGACTTACTATTTATAAAACCATAAAATATGTCAAGCTCTATTTTTGTGAGACCTTGAAGCACTTATAAATAGTCAGTGTTTAAGTCTCTTGAGTCTCTCATATAATAAAGCAGCATTGAAATTCAAAGTAAAAACTCTTCTAAAAAACGTTGCTGTGGCTTTCTTTTCTGAAAAAATTGCTTTTCTGCAATAAAGAGTTTTCAGATTTTTGGAAAGCCAACAAAAAGAGATGTTGCCACACTGTCTAGAATACCTTGGGTCCTCTACTCTTCTTGGGTTTTTTAAATATAAAATAATTAAAATGGAAAACAGTGCAGAAGGGAATGAAAATCCAGACATCAAATCCTTATGAAAAATGTGTTGAAAAATTATTTTAGCCTTCTTATGCAAGACTGTGGAAGGAACACTGGGGAACACTGGAAATGGCAAGGAAAGAAAGGGGATCAGGAAAAGGAATGGTTACCTTAAAAAAAAACAAAACAAAACAAAACAGAACAACATTGATTTTTACTGTAATTATTTTAGCTTGCATTTCTGTAGGTACAGTTTGGTCATTTGGCAGAAAATATATTTTAACAATATCCATTAGACAGAGAAATGTTTCTCATTTTCATATGGTTTATTTTAAAAAAACATGGACTTAAAACTTAAGGAGAGTCTGAGGTGACCCCATCCCATTGTTGAAGAAGAATTTCTGAAGTATATAAGTCCACTCAACATTTATGCAGTCCTCAGGGGGGAAAAAAAATCTTCATAAGTTTCCATTCATTTGTTTGAAATCTATGTAAAAGTGCACAAATTCTCAATAAACTATTAGTTCAAAGTAATTATTTCATTATACGGGTGTCGTGGTTTTACCACTAGGAAGTGTGGTACTGACAAGAGAGGTCCGAGAGAAGCCACACACACCCAAAAAAGAAAACAAACAAGTAGCAAGGTTTATTTCACACACACAGAAAACCAACAATAAAGCGCAAAAACAGACAAATTAAGCTCTCCCAGACCCCGCGTCTGGATGGGAAAAGCTCTAGGGTAGCACCGGGTTTTCTGTCGGGGCTCCTGAAGAGGCACCGGGATAATGAGAGAAGGACCGCGACCTCAGCTCTTCTGGGTCCCGGGGCTGATTAGGAGAACTCTAAGGTAGCGCCAGGCCTCCGCCGGGCTCCTGAAAAGGCACTAGGACAATTAGAAAAACCGCGAACGCCCACCTCCCTTTCCCAGGAAGGAATACCATTGCTGATGGAAAGATGTGGTCCTCAATCCGTGCCACAGCCACTGGAGTCGCCAAACGGCCCACGTGCAGGGGCAGGGCTCAGCACAGAGGTACGTAGAAATGCAACCCTGAAACAGTCCACCCCCAAGAATACCACACCGTGCTGATGGAAAAATGTGGTCCTTAATCTGTGCCACAGCCGCTGAAGTCGCCAATCAGGCCGCCTGTGGGGGCCAAACTCGGCGTGGAAACGAGCAGAGATATTGNGCTGCGGGCAGGGAATGCAGCTGTGCTGGGGACTGGCCCCGTCCCCGCCCATCCCCACCCTCCCCCCCCCCGGGGGTGGGAAAAACGGCTTTAGCTTTAACCCACAACAGTGGGTTAAACAAGAAGATGTCCCAACTACTAATTTGAACGCTATTTCTGCAAATCTGCTGCAATTCCACTGAAGCTAGACTGAAATTAGCCCAGATTTGTACTAGAGGAATTTAAAGCAGAATAGCTGTGAAGACTGACCTCTAGATCTTTTCCCATGGTTTCTATTCTTAGTTTTCAGTAGAAGCATCAGTTTTCTTTGACAAGTAAAAATAGCTGTTTATACAGAGTAATGCAATGCTTGTGCTCTTTCTCAAAGTGTAGTGCTTAGGATGAGGACTATAAATCCAAACCACCAATCCACAGAGGAATAAGAGATTCTAAGAAAATAATGTTTTTACAGCAAAGCAAACACATCCATCTGAAGTCAAGAAACTGGCTCTGCACGGAGCGGGGGATTCTACATATTAGGTAGCCCTGCTAAGTAATGCCATAACGCAGTCTATTGCCTTCATTCAGCAGTAGAACTGCTCTGTCAGAGAGCAGCACCAGGGCTTCCGAAGACAGGAGCAGCCCCTTGCATCTCACCCCGGCACGACAAGCAAATCACCCTGGTCGCTGTGTGGGTGCAGAGCCAAGGCACACACATAGCAAGTCAGGTCTCTTGTGCCTCTCCAGTGCTTCTGTGCAGCCAAAATCCAACATGAATGAATTTAGGACTGTTCCTGCTTTGTTTATATTTGTTGGCCTCTGAACGCTGCCTTCAATAAGAAGGAAAACACAGAGGAAGAAGGAGGTGATCAGTAAACAGGTATGATACCATGCTGCATCCTCATGGCCCTCGAGTAACTTCACAGAAAGTAAACAACCTTACTCTGAATCCATAGCTGTGCTTGAAAACTATTTTGACCCCTAGCCGTGTTTCTCTTTCAGCTATTGGGAATGAATGGCTTTTTAAATCATCTTCTTAGCTATCACTAAAATCTGATCACTGTTGGTGCATTTGCTGTTCATTACCGAAAGAACACAGTGATCTGGGCAGAATAATTACTATTATCTTCAGTGCTAACCATAGAAGATTTACCTTTGAAATAGAACAATATTCCAGACCAGCATATTAGCAGCTCACTATATTTAGGACCACATGATACAGAGACAGTACCTGCTCAGGAGTTATTTCCTCATCACGAGCCAGCGGACGCTGTGCATACAGCACAATAGTGACTTATCCCATGTGATTCTTCAAGATGAGTGGCTGCATACTTGGTATGACCAGTTTACAGCCTGCTGGAAAAATCTCATCAACAGGATGATGTAAATCTTAAATATTCAGAAAAGATAAGTATGTAATAAATCTATTCGGACACAAGCTATTAGCGTATTCAAAGATGGATTCATTTGAAGTTAGTTAAAGCCAGGTTCATAGAAGGAAGCATGGAAAATAAAAGGTACAGATGGAGCTAATAAGCTCCAGAGCTAATAGCACTGAACTGTTTTTAAGATTGATCAATATTTCACTTCCTTCTTACAATTTTGTGTAACACGGACAAACTTTAACAATTTTAGTTATCTAGTTATTAAAAAGATAGTGTTTCCTTCTAATGAAAAATTTGCTAGTCATTTATTTGTGATGCTCTGTTGTTTATATGCTTTGTAGCAGGGACTTAAGAGCTGTTGCTTTCCTATTTATACACCTTTTACTATATCAGAGAATTATACCTGCAGCTCATGACAGTATCCACCATCTTCAAACAATAAGAAATTTAGTATTGCTGTGGAACCCAAGAAGGAGAATCCTTCCAGTTAAAAAAAAAAAAAAAAAAAAAGCAATCCCAGAGAGGAGAACTGAGACACTTTGGGTCACTTTGAGTGCATTAGTTGGTGGGCCGTACTGGTGAAGAGCCACACCTTTCAGCTTCTGCTCCCCTGAAGTTTCTCTGAGCTCTTAGCAGGACCTGTGGGACTCAGTTTGCAACTTCTCCCAGGGGATTTGGGTTTGAGGTGGGCTTGGAAGTTAGGAACATGTGGCACTGGCAAGGTGGCAAGGGGAACTTGAGGCGAATAAGAAGGACAACTCTTTGTGAAATGAAAGTCTTGAAATGTCACATTCTGGTCTGGAAGTGTAACTAATCTACTGGAAGCCACTGAAACCTAAAATTGCTAATAGCAATCTAAAAGGCTTAGTGTAATATTAAAGATCAACTCAGAAACGCTTCAACAAAATGAATGCTTGAGCCTTTTGTTACGTAATAATGACTGATCAAACTTAAGCTTTTATATATATACAGTCCTTATATATAAAGCCATCTGGTACTCTTGAGATACAGCTAAACAACATCAGTTATGAAAGGCACCACACATATTTTTTATCCACACCTGTTTTTCAGCCTAGCTACCAGGAAGTACACCATTATCTATTAATGGCCAGCTTTTCACAGTTTGCTCTTCCCTTTCAGATCTCAGTGTCAGATATATTTAATTTATTCTTAGTCAAGAATAATTTTTATTTTTGAAAATAAGTTCCCATGAATGAATTACAGTGTATTTTCACCATTAGCTATTGCAGCCACCTCAGCACAACAACATCTCTGAGAAAATTGGAAAAGACTACTACTAACCAAGTAGGGGAGTGTGTACATTTTTGATCCATTTTTGTATGATTTGTCAGCTGGATGACAAATTAAGATACTGGGAATTTTACAGGGTCAGTGCACCCAATTTTTGCCAAGGTGGGACCTGTATCAGTCACCATCTCTGGACTCTTCTGGTCAGAGTTGATATCTTCCAGCTGCAATCAAATCCAATCAAGTGGTGTGAGAGCCTCCATGCAGGACACAGTGAAAAAACCCACAGATTACGATTGTTTGAATTCTTAGCTAAATGCAGAATATCTCTATCTCTGCCGATGCACAATCAGTAGATGCAAAATGATGTAGTACCATTAATTTAATGGTACTATAGCAAACTCACTGCCTCCATTTGACTTTATTGGACCACTGTGAAAAGAGCATTAAGTCAAGATTTCTGGATCTTAGTGGAGGCAAAATTAAAAAAAAGGAGAGCTTTAGGTATTACATAGCAGCACGTAGTCAGCACAAGAATAAGTGCTATATGGAAAATTTAGAAAGATCTCTAAAAGGTATGGGAAAGTGTATCCTAGAAAGTCTGTAAGTAACATAGCAATGGTATAGACCTAGAGTTCACTGTACTTTCTTGGCTCAACTTAACAGACATTGCTTGTCATTATTATATTTTCTCTAAGATTTTCATAAATGTTGCAGAATAAAATTTAATTTTTCCAAAACAATCCATAAATTTGACAAGAAAATTTTACCTGAAGAAAAAAACAAACTCAGTGCATTTTCCTTAGAGAACCCCAAAACTATAACAGAATAGTCCTTTTTCAATGTACAGATAAACCCCCAATCTCAGATGGCTGGAAAACACAGCAAGAGGGATTTCAGCATAGAAAAATAACCATCCTATAAACACTGACCTTAATGTTTCCATGTATTTGATAAATTCAAGTATGTCTTATACTCCTAACACTCATTTAGAAATAAATGTTCAAAAATTGCTGTTACAGAAATCATTACTTGATCTTGAGGACTATCTCTAAGATACTCAAATTATTTTTTTTAGCTTTACATTATTATGTTTTGCCGTACATAAACTGGGCAACCAACTGTATACAAATATTTATTCTCCTTTTTTTCTTGAAAGGGGTTTCCTAAAGATTGACTATATTTTTGACATTAAAATATATTCCTGCTTTGTACACTCGTTGCTGCTCTTATATCCCGATACTGTCAGAACTACCAAACTATGAGTTCATCAAAATGGCGTTTTACATTAGAAGCAGAAGATGAAGATGGATAGGCAGAGTTAAAACTATGTAGTTAGAATTCCTTTCTTATATTGTACATTCTTGTAGTAGAAATTCCCTGCTGCTGCGAAAATATCTTAACAGACAATGGAACATTTCACTTGCAACTTTGTGGTAATGAGTGGCTACAAGAAACATTTTAATACTTCCTCAGATGGAAGCTAAAAGTGCTTCTACTAGTTCTTAATTCTTTTCCAGATTAAAGAAAAAAAACAACATAGTGTTGTCAGTATGCAAAGTTTCTGTTTCACCAAGGTTGATTATTTCTAGCTGTGTCTGATTCACAGATAGACAATATTTGGTAATGCTGTCATGCTCATCTGTGGCTTCAGTAGGAAGAGTTGTGTGTCTACAGTGTCAAGAGGTTAATTTTTAGAAGGTATACTGGAATTACTTCTCTGTTGGGATCTATGATGTCTCATAGTCCATCTTAGCTGCGATAAGCCTTATAATAATTGCTGCTGTCTTTATTGTCTTTATTTCTGTTCAAGTTATTTCTCTTTTTCAGCTTTCCTGCCCTGACGGTGGACAATGACATTGCAGACACTGTCTGGATAAAGTGCGGTTATAGTTTGATTTTTGTTTAATTAGAAATTTTGCAATTTAAACTCAGGTCATGGTCCTTCTGTCTGTCACTCACTATACCCACACTAGTTCAGTTTAACTAGGAATGGTGTCCCATACTGACAGTAATTCACCTATGATAACACAAGTTGTTCATAGACATTTAGTTTTTAATTACTGCGTATAATAATCTCTGGTTGCACCTCACTGTTCCATATTACTTAATGGATAACTTGAGATCATGATGATTTAAATATATGTACAAGGACATGCCTGGAGAGTCCTGCTTTCTTAAAAAAACCCCACAGATTATTAAGATTCTGCCTCAGTTTTTCTCAAGACCTGCTTACTTTAATTCATTATGTAAAATTAAGTACATTAGATTTTACTCAAAGTTAGTTTCCCTAAAATTGTTACCAGTTTTACTTAAGTCAAATTCAAGGCTTGAATATACTTGTTTTAATGGAGTATTTTTCTACCGTCATCTGAAATCTTGCGTCACTAAAATCTATTAAGGACTTGTTTTTCTTTCTGTGTGGTCAGAAACACTGTGGACAGGTGGGCCTTGTTTGCTTTAGCCAGCATCAAGGTACAAGGAAGGAATATTGACGTGTGAAGAGCAGGCTTTTCCAGCTCAGAAAAGGATGGGGTTCATTAACATACCATCTGTAGTAGCTTTTGAGGTGGGGTCATTTACCTTAATTACTTATAAATTAATTTGCTTTTTCTCCTCTGGTACACCTGTCCCAGAGTGAGTAAATACTCCAGTTCTTTCAGAAACTCCAATTCTGTTTAGTAAGGAAAATATAGGAGAGGACTTTCTTTTTTTTTTTGAATTTTCCTAAAGATGAACTAAAATTCTGTTTTCTAACTCCTACCTAGCAGATAAGAAAGTAAGTGCATAGCCGGTTAGCCTTCTGTGAATTCAACAGAACCTGTACAAAAAACATGAGCTGTTGCATTAGTCATTCATTACCTCTCTGCTTCTGTGTCCTGAATGTTTCTGTAGTTTAGATAATTTTAAATTTGCTTTGATTACAAAAAACTCATATTTCCCAAATATGATATTCTTCTAGTGACTTGTGACCACCAGTCACTGACATGAAGATCTGGTTGGTTTTTGCAATCCTTCAAGGGATTTACGCAAAAGAAGGATTTGTGGTTCTTGTGTGTTAAAATGATGGAGATGTTCTGAGGCTGCTGCAACGATCCATGCAACTTCATCCTCTGCTCATCTAAATTCTTGATTTGTCATCAGAAATGAGAAAGGGATTAATTAATTCCTCAGGAATCCATTGTATGGCACACTTGGAACACTCTCAGGGAGAGGAAAGCTGTGCAGCACATCTTAAAAACTGCATTCTTCAAATTTGGTTTTAGTGTAATTTGCAGAGTCCTGGACTTCTGCACCTCTAATTAATGAGATCCAAGAGTCCTTTCCTGACATCCTATCAGCTAATTTACTAGCAAAATTAATTGAGTCCTACTTGTGTCCAGCTCTGACAACCTAAGACAGTCAGCATGTACCTGGAAAGTACTCAAAATTTCAAAATGCCAGCTAGCAATATGTGAGAGATTTTTATGTTCAATTATCACAGTCTAGCTAGTGACAAGGGAGCAGAATGTTGCAAAAAATCAGCCTTTGAATTAAAGAAAAATATTTATTTTAAAATCTAGTTGTCTCCCCAGGGGCCCCTCTTCCTTAACATTAATGAACTATCACTGACTCAATGGCTACAGACATTTTTGGAAAGTTCAAGGCGATAGGAGAAAGATAAACTTTGGAGTGATAATGTCCAGAGTTCCTGAAATACTCAGTATTTAGAGTACCATCAACCTGCAAAGTATTTCACAGATTCACAGAATATTCTAAGTTGGAAGGGACCCAAAGGATCATCAAGTCCAACTCGAGTGAATGTTCCTTAACAGGGATCGAACCTACAACCTTGGTTTTATTGACACTGGTTAAGGTGCCCTTTGCCTACTGCTGCCTTTAGTTTATCAGTTTCAAGGGTGCCACTGATGAATCTGTGGGGCATTTTTTTTTAAGTCAGCATATAAAGCTGTTGATGCCAAACAGTGAAAAAAGAGTTTAATAAAGTGCTTTGATTGTGAAAACAGAAGAAAAATTGTTTTCACATGCTACTTCAGTAGCAGGTTGTCTTTGCTGGATTTGGTAAACAATTCTAGGCCAGGTAATAAAAGCATATTTTGCCAGAAGGGCAGCAAAGGGGGAGATGGATGTGAGTGAGAGGCACATGACCAGGAGGAGATGTGGCTCTATCACTGTGCACAAGTGGGCAGCTCTGGCAGCACCTGTGAGGTGAGAGGCTGCTGGAGGCAGCAGAATTTCCCCAGATGGACTCCTTCTTTCTTCCTATGTGCTGGAGCCAGGGCCCAAGCTGTCTGAAGGAATCCCCAAGCTTAGAACAGAAAGGTATCAGAGAGCGAAAAAGCAGGGTCCAAAGGGAACTGAGAGAATTATGTTTTCATGCTAAAAACTGGTTTGGGGTGTTTTTCAGTACCAGAGTTTACAATTCAGGGTAGCTTTTGCCTTTCTCAGAGAGTTTCCTTCAGGACTGAAGATGGACAGGGAAGCACAACTGAGGGGAGCACCCCTAGGGAGGAGCCTCCGGCTGCTCTGCTGCAGAGGTGCTTTCCATGGTATGTGTCTGACTATGCTGACTCCACTGCAAACTAAACGGACCCATGTAGTCAAAAGGATGACACTGCAGACCTTCACAAACAGCCTGTAAGTCTCATTTGCCCCTCCCAAACTGTTGTCCATTATGGACAAGACAAGGGGCTCCTGGAGTGTACTAGATGGCTTGGGAGCAGAGTCAGCTCCCACCCTTCAGCATGGCTATCTGCATCTTGAAATTCTGGACCCTATATGCACTACACATGCAACAATGATGTCAGATTAGGATTGCCACAAGTCAGTCATAACCAATCTTGACCAAAACCTCCTCTGTTTGATGGAAGACTAGTCTGGGTTACTAACACAAGTCAGGTGAGAAAAGGCTGAGGTGCTGAAACAGGCATCAGCAAGCATGACTTTGAAACCCTGCCTGTTTTGAGTAACTTCTCCCAAATGGTACAGTCTCTCTGCTGAGTACAAGCTCAGCTGTTTTATTTCTAGGATGAAACAACTCCTGGAAAGAGCCTCCAAAGTTGCATGTTGAGAAGCTGCAGCACACAGGAAAAAAGAAATCATGCTTTTAACAATTTCTGGTTAACATGTGTTGATGTGCATGGGGTGGGAAGCACATAAGTGCTTCTTATGTGCCACATTTAGCGCAGCTCAGTGCTAAGCATGGTGCAGGCTGCAAGCCAGCAATATGAATGGCAGTAGATGCAAAATACTCTGGGATAAGCATGGAGGAAGGGACCACTCCATACCATATTTGAGGTGAAGAAGGCTTGTTTGCTCCAGAACACAACAGACAGGCCCATGGCTGTCAAGTTTAACATACCATTGCTAGAAATCTCAAATACACATGCCAAAATGTGTTTCAGGTACTAAAAGATTGCCTATTTCATATGTCTTAACAGTTTTGAAGAAATTATCCAAATACCAAAGAGAAGATGTTGGAGTACTATGTTTATACGGTAAGTCTGATCTGAAATGCATTGGACCCAATGCTCCTCTGCCATGCATAAAGAGAATGCAAGCTCAGAGGGACTGCAGTACTGGAGATTCTTTATGACTTCAGCCAGACTCAGCACCTGTGTGAGTTGTGGAGGACCACTTTCTAAGATTGCACCTAAAATAATTTCAAATCTGGTTTTCTCTTTGTTGTGCAGTGCCTTTGTCAGAATGGGGTCAAGACTCATTGAATATTAGGGAGGCCCTGTTGATTCAGGTGTAAGGCTAAGAAACACAGATACTTTGGGATTATATACTCTGAAAAATAGGAAAGGACAAAAGAAAGGCTTCCTTGGAGAAATTTGTTCTGCAATAAAATGACAAACCATGTTTTGGTATCAATCTTCTTTTACTGTTATCCTAGTAATATATATGATATCTTGGGGAAAACAAAATTTCTAATTAAAAGTTGCATGTGACAGAGCATTCATAGAAAAAATTAATTGCACTGGCTCAAGCATTGTTAAAAAAGTATGCACAACAGAGTGATCACATCACTTCCTCGTAAATAAACCCAACTGCCACAGCTGTTGAGCAGAAGTGCAAGATTGCAAAACAGGAAGCATATAGGATAACTGCTACGCCTAATGTGGAAATTCCCCTCTTGTCTATGGTGATTGTGTAACATCTAAGGAGTTATGTTATGGGAGGTTCGCAGAGGATGTGGCAGGTCCTTCTCATAAAGTCTTCCGAAAAGTGTCACTGTTATAAGAGGTTTTGATGTGCTGTGTTTACTTTTCAAACGCCCATCATGTAGCACCTAATTGAAAAGAGAAAAAATTACACCAATAATGCACTAACAGAGTAGCAATATTGCTACTAATAGACCTTAGATTTTGAATATTTTGATGCAACACTTTTAAAAACAATCATGAGAATGAAAGAAACCAGAATTCTCTCTGGCTGTGCCATAGCTTTATCACTATAGCCTTCACACATTTCCTTGGACCCAGAGATCTTTAAAACTTCCTCCATCTTTGGAAAATGAAGATGATTTTCTCCACCTCACGAGAAAGAGAGAGTGAGAATAACTGATTTGTTAGGTTCACATTATACTCAAACAAGGCAATGAAGGTTTTATATATATATCTAGGACATACTTGAAATATTTTTGGATTTGTAGATCTCAAAACAATTTTCAGACTGAAGTAGAAAATTTCAAGATACTGGCCATAGTTTTCTTAGTTACTTTTTACATATCAATTTTAAATCATTTTTGTTCAAAGACTGTGAACACCTGTAACTTTTTAAGAGTCTCTGTTACAAAAAGAAACATGTATTTGTTAAGAAAATACAACATATTTTTTTAAGTTGGACTATGATCATATTTTAGCATACCAATAAGTTCTTGATGTGTATATTTTTACAGAAGTCTTATTCAAAAACAAATATGCAAGATGAACAGTGCTTTTCAATTCTCTACTTTGTAAAAAAATCCCCCTTGTTCCCCCTAAAACTTTTCAGAGTTTTTCACTGTCTTCATTGTCTCTTGTAAGTTCCAAATAAAACAATAAATCTTACAAATCCCCAAAAAATATTTTTTAATATTTTTAACTGCATAGGGTACCTGCTCTCATGCATGGTATTTCTCAGCAGTTTTTCTAGTTTGGACAATTTCTCAGAACATTTGATTTCTTTTTTTCCTAAAATGGCCATCGGCAGAAACCTGTAGAAAATAGCTACTTGAAAGCTGTTGTTTATAGATTTGGGACCCGAAGAGGGAAGGCATATTTGCTAAAGAAAACACTGAAGAGATTCTCAACCTCAGCATTCATATGTTCCTATCAGTAAGGATTAATTCAATTACAAAGAAATTGAAATTACAATGAATTACAATGAAAGTGATTCTTGGGTGGGACTTTGCTGACAAGTTAGTTTTCAGCATCACAGCCTGGAAAGCCTTACATCAAACAGCTCCAGGGAGCTCCATTACCTCAAACTCCCCAGGGGCCAGCTGCACCCCGCTGTACAACACTTCTGGAAAGACATAGTTGGTGCCAAATGTGCCGCTGAGGGAGAACATCTCAAACTTGGTCTGAGCTGTCTCCACCGGCTGCCCACATGTGTCCAGGTCTGTGCTCTTGCACTTGAGCAGAGTACATATCTGTGGGGAGAAGGAAACAGAAAGGTAAAATACCACTAAGCCTTCAATAATCAAGAGCTGTATTTGATAGTAAGAAAAGTTCTCAGTATACAGTAATGGACAAGCGTTTTGGGGTGGTTGGGATGTAGCCGCACTCACCCCTAAAAAAACAATTACCTGCCAATGGTACTTTATGAGAGAACCATGAAGCCCATCAAATGCACCCAGGACATAAACTTCATTTTCACTCTTGTTTGACATCTGATAGAGCAGATGACAGCAGAATTCTCCTTGGCAAATGGTGTAATTTCCAGCTTTGTGCCTAAGTTCACTGAAAGTGAATATGTCCCGCCGGACAGATCCCAGAAAGGTGTCATTTTCTTCTGGAAATTTCTTGATGCTTGTAGCATACAAACTCCAGTTGACAGCAGGAGGGTAGGTGGGGGAAAGACGGGGGTGTGCACTCAACTCTGCTAGCAGGAGACATCCCTCCTCAGACCTGCTGTCATAATGGTAGGCAACAGGTCCTTCTGGTGTGAACAGGCCACTCCCTGCCAAAGAGACCCACCAGCCCTCTGTTAGCCAGCATTCCAGAACATGGCTTCGCAGAGGGACCTCACCCCCCATGCCACACTGGTATAACTTTTCAGAGACACTATTTTCAGTCAATACCTTACAGAGAGTTTTGGAAGAATTTTAAAGCACAGAACTGCTAAAATACTAATCATAATGTTGGAACTTAACTTGAAATACATATCAGAGCTCTAGGAGTAGCATATTTGACAAAGAAGGAAACCATGGGGGTAGTTATGTTGCCGTCAGGGCCCAGGCAGGGCCGAGATAAGAAGCGAGACAGACTCACAACGCAGGGAGAGAGCAGCTTTTACTGGTGGTGTCCGATGGTCCAAAGAGGAAATTCATAACAATCTTTCCAATTTTATAACCTCTAGTGCCCATCCCTTTCATCTATCCAACTAAACCCCGTCTTACTACTATACCCCTAAAACCCCCAACAGGATGGTCCCTTATTGCTTATCCCCACCTCTGTTAGCCCCACCAGGACTAGAAGCTCAGCTCTCTATGTTTTGGTCTAGCTACCTCTTTATCTATACAGAAGAATGCAAACATGTGAAGGACAGGCTGTTTTCTACCCTTAATATTCTAAGTTACTCAGCTACCTAGCTATAGTGAAATCCCAAATATTAAGCATTTCCCTTATGGCATCAGTTATGTTTAACCAAATGAAACACAGGGCTGTGTCCTAAACTCAGCTCAGTCTATTTAGGGCAGGAAAAATGTTCCTTTGAGGTTTTCACTTAGGCTTCAGGGGACAGTTACAAATGCAGCTACAACATTTTCTGAGTTTACAGGGGGGGAAAAAGCAGTAATTATCTATTCAGGGCAAAGAAAAACATATCTATCTCTAATTCTTCAGCAGCCACAGAAACCTGAAAATGTTTTATTCAATATACAAGAGGAATCCTCCTTTTGATTTTATATTAAGTTCTGATTAGAACATTTTTTTTCTCCATTTAGCTGTCAGTTGAATTTAAAACAAAAAAATGCTGCTTCTAAATGAGAGAATGAAAATTTAAGTGAAACTTTGTGCTCTTTTTGAAATAAAATTTCACTTTTAAATTATCAAAAACTAATGTCATGGACTTTCTAATTTTACCTTTTCCAAAATATTCAACATTTTCTTGCCTGAAGGTGTTTATTATATTTAGTACCACATCACACCAAAAAATCTTTAATCTGATTGAAACACTATTTTTCAGAGACTTCACTATGCCTAAAACATTTCTGCCTGCTTCTGAAGCTGAGGACAATTTCCCTTTCCTGAATACAACTTACCTGTCATTGCAAAGCTGATATTGTGAGTGTTTGCTGAAAGCAAATTGACACCCATGCCCATAGCCCAGGCAGAATGAAACTCAACCGCAGTCAGAAATGGCAGGACATTCATCCAAGCTGTTGGGAAGAGCACAGTGTCCACCTGCATCTTGCTCACAAGGACCACAGCAGGTTCATGGAAAAGGATGTCAAAGCAAGTGAAAATGCCAAACCTCCCAAAAGGAGTCTCAAAGGTGACAGCTTCTGGCTCTTTTGGGTAATTAAACTGAGTTTCACTTCTAAACAGGTTGTACTGCAGGTGAAGAAATGGCATATTAGAAACTAAAAAAGAGGCAAGATTACGCTCAGCTATTTTGCATATGAGATAGGCTTTAAAGCAACGCTGGGAGTTGAGGTACCTGAACTGGCCAATAGAGCTGGTTTTCATCCATCCAGCTGACCCTCTCCCCCTAAAAAAATGCGGTAGCTGTGGCCCATCTACCTCCTGCAAATGAAGCCCAATATTAGATGCTAGTATCTCCAAGATGTCCCCTTGCAAAAGCACCATCTAACTCGGCTGAAAAGATATCAAGGACAAGCTAATATTTACTGTGTATGGAAAATTCTGTCACTGCGTCTTTAACACTTACTATAATAAATGCAGCCCTTGTGTTTTTGGCATCTGGCACACTCTCTGCAGTTGTGGTGCTCCTGGGAATAATGTCTGATTGGTCAAGCACTTGCTTGTTTTTCCTTCTGGCCATAAGAACTTTTATCAAATCATCCTGGATTGGTTGTCACTTTATAATAACGTAAAATTATTGTATAAACCAGCTGAAATGTGTGCCAGAGAGATGAAAACTATACTGATCATTAATTACAACATGATGCTGAAGCACCTCCTTACCTTGTGGTAACGAGCCACCAGTTTCCCCTCTGGGTCAAAGACAACATCCGTATTATACTGATAACGACCGTCACTGGGGCAGCCAGGATCACTGGAGTTACACAGCTTCTTGTCCCCAATATTTGCAACCACATAGATGGAGTTATTCCTGGCCATGCAGCTGAGTCGTTCCTGCACTGGTGCTGGACCAAATCTAATGTATTTTTAGTGAAAGAAGATAAAACTTTTACAAGTTTAAGTGTGCATGTAGAAGAAATGCATTCAAAACTACTATTCCATTAACTGCACATCCCCATATGCAGAAAAAGGAATAGATCAAATCATAGTTTCTGTTCATTTTCTTCCCTGTTTATAACATCATTTTAAATTGCTGGTCCCTTTTATCTTTAAAAAATGGTCTCCCTGTGTACGTCTTTCCTCTACCCTTAAAAATATTATTTCCTGTGTGGATAGAATTCCCAGCTAACATAAACCAAAAAAGCCTCATTAAAAATAAGAGAGAATAAATCAGTATACAGACAGAAATTTAAAATAAAAATTAATTTTCTAGCAGCTGTAAGCCTTGATTTCAAAAGACAATTTTAGCCTTTTTTATAATCTTCACTCTGTTTAAGGCAGCTGTCTGTAAGCCTTTAGCAAAAAGTGGACACACCATTTACAGAGATGAAGGGTCCTGAAATCTAGATTTGTAAAGCCTGAGAAAATAATATTAAAGCTTATCTTAGACATGAACTTGATCCTCTTGGTGTCGCCTGCTGACAATGCATTCAGAGAAGCTTTGTGTACACAGCAGACAGTGCAAACAGCTGGATTTCCAAAAGACACATCTTTCAGATCTAAGTAAGTATTTTACACAATTTGGTTTAGAAATCACTCAGTCACCTGAGCTGAGGACTCATTCACCTAGTCTGATCTGTTCAGCTGACATGATAATAAACAATCTTGTACTTACAGGAGATTTTCACAAGTACTCTGAATTGACAAAGTTTTACATGTTTTTAAAATAATTATTTTGCCTAAAATTTCCTCATTTTCTTCCTTTTACAAGTTTTAAAGTAACACTCTCTCAATGCATTTCACCTCACATATTCACATTACCATTTAATTAGGACTTCTTTTTGATGCATCTCATTACTACAGTGGTTGTGATTTTTAACAGATTAAAAATTAGTAGTTCTTAGTCATTTAGTGGGAGCTGCTCATGACTTCACGAGATACTAGTTTGAAACTATAAATCACCACAGAAGGAATCACCTTGAAGGATCAGTACAGGGAATCCAATTCACCACTGGATCAGGGATATCCTCCAGGTAGGGGTAGATGGATTCTCTCATGAATTTCCAGCCATAAATGCCATCTTCAGGAGTCACAATGATGTGGGCACCCTGTCACAACAGGCTCTGTTAAGAAGCTCATCCATCAACATAACCAGGAGGGTCAGACGGAGCAGAAAACACTAATTAACAACTCTCACAATACATCTAGTACCTGCTGGGCGGCTTCTTTGATGGCTCCTTCCAAGATATCCATATTTTTATTCATCAGAGCCAAAGCATCGTTGGGAGAAACAGGCTTATCAGTGGGATCTGGCAGGATAACTGCGTGCTCATAGACGGCTGCAATGAAGGTGTTGGAGGCAAGGGCCTGAAGGACTGTGAGTGCAAAAAGCCCAGCATGTAGGAGAGGCTGGGAAGGGAGCATGGCTGGTGCCTTGACACTCCTGGATCAGGCATGGAGGATATAAACCAGAAGAGGAAGGATTAAAAACTAATAAATTTCCTTTGGAAATAACCTTCTGCTGAGTAATCTGAGAAGGTACAGTCTATTTCTGCCAACAATAAGGATATTTATTTGTAACAAAAAGTTAAATAAACGTTTCTGGGAATTGGATCTTGTTTTCAATGTGAAATGTTTAAATAAAAGGAGAATAAAAGGCTAAGAGAGCTTGTCATAAGCAATGCCAGGAACAAAAAGTTCAGGCATAGCACTGCTGTAGTAACACAGCTCAAGGCAAGCCTGGGTCACAGCAGGAAAATCTCAACAGAGACCAGCACGGACACATTCCTAGCCAAACTGGAGGGTGTGGGATGCAGGCGTGGCTGCAGGAGACAAGTGGCCAGGCCCCAGCATAGGCACTACCTGTGCCACCATAACTGAGCACAGCACCAGTTCAAAGTTTCAGGGTCACTGGGGGCTGCTGCACATCTCAGGAGGGCTGCCAGGCAGGCCGATTATCTGAGGAAATCTATCAGCACACCCACCACTCAATAACGGAGCTCTGAAAATCTCTGGTCCCCAAAGATCTCTTTTGAAAGAGCATCTTGAATAGGAGCAACAGTTTCTAAATTTTGGCTATTGCAACCTGCTTTCTTATGTCTACAAATTACACCAGAAGAAATCTCGAAGCTATAGCTGAACATGCACAAAAATCATTTGTATTTGGATACTCAAATTTCTTACCTTCCTTAGTTCTGACTCAGCTGTCAGGTACTGAAATGCTTTTTTCCTGCACTGCCCTCAAAGAAGTGTTTATTGTTATCCGTGGTTACACGCAGCCTTGTTTTTATACAGAGCAAGTTGGTATGTGGGTAATGGGTGGATTTGCATAGAATTACTTTCTGTATGCTTGACTCATTTCACACAATAACACATTTCACAATGATAAGTGTTACACAATCTTTGTAGTGAAAAGAATTTAGTGCCATGATGGCTTACACCAGTCATCTATAGGAAAATACTCAGCATACAATTATACCTTAACCAGACAACTATGGCCTTGAACGAAATCCTGGATTCAAGATACTCACCAGATTCAAGGTTGGGATATATACTATTTGCACATACATTCCCTTATCTAAAGGACTGGTATCAGCAGTGAACAAACTTGAAGAAGCCACCTCTCAGTTCTGAGACTGGCCACACAACTATTTCTGAATCCCTTCTGCAAAATGAGATCTTCCTGTTTGCTATAGTTTCCCTTAAATTCAGATACTTTCCGTGGGAGAGAGTTGTGGTATGACCCACCAGGTTCCCAGGGGACAAGTACAGTATCTGCACTGAGTTTTTACCCACAGGAACAGGATGAGACTGGATAATCCCTTGCTGGACTGAGATCGGTCTGTGGTCAGACAGTAACTGACTCCAATAGTGAAAAAGCTTTTAAGACAATGTGGCTCTACCAGCAATGATGCTGAGTGTTCCTGAGTCAGAGTACATTGTACAGAGTACATCTGAGGCTTTGATAAATATGTCCTTCTGTGAGACACTACGTTATATCACATACATTATGTATGACACTACATTATATCGCATGTATCTATTTACATTTAGAAACAACCAAGGTCATTTAGTGCACAGCAGTGGTAATCAGTGCTGGAGTTTGGAGAGTATTTGCACTCCCAGTGTCGCACAAGCTCCCTAAGAGAAGTACACAGGATTAAGGACTTTGAGAGCATTGTGGTGAGACCAGAAATGGTGCCAGTGTGGGAAAAAGGAAGATAAATTAGACTAATAGAGGTCTCTGACACTCTTACAGACAAAGCCCCAGTACATGCACATGTTTATACATTGACATGCTGAAAGAAGATCACTAGAGTCAAGCAGCAGCAACAAAACACAGGTCACTGGGGAAGAAGAGGAAGCAAAGATGTGAACAGTGCCTTCTCACCAGAGTAGCTGGTTTGAAGTAGAAGTCTAAATCCCCTAATCCTTAAAGCAAATTCATCTACGGTGCTGAAGTACCCAGCATTAACAGGAAGGAGCAAAGGACAAGGCTTATTTCTCATTGTCGTGGTTTTACCACAAAATTAACAATTCTGACAAGAGATGTCCGAGAGAAGCCACAGACACACCCCAAAAGAAAGAAAACACACAAATATCACAGTTTATTTCACACACACACTGAAAAACCGACAATAAAGTGCAAAAAACAGACAAATTAAGCTTTCCCAGTGCCCATGTTGGGGTGAGAATGCTCCAGAGTAGTGCTGGTCTCTTTCTGGGGCTCCTGCAGAGACGCCGGGATAATTAGAGAAGGCCCGTGACCGATCTGAGGACCCCCCAGCAGCGCGAGCCTCCGCGCGGCTTTTCTGAAGAAAAACACTCAAGACAGTTAGAAACCGCGAGCCCCCTCCCCCTCCCTCTAGGCCTCTGGGAAGGGATCTCAGTGCTGATGGAAGAGATGTGGTCTTTGAACCTGGGCAATAGCTGCAGATNGTGCACCATGAGGGCATTTCCACTAAAGGCGGCCACCGCCGGGCCATCTCTGCTGCCGGCACCGCTGCCTCTCGAGGTGCATGGGTGCTGGTGCCACCGCCCTGCTGCTGCCGCCGCGCGGCTGCGGAACGGGCAACAGGGAAGCGGCGGGCGGGCCGGCCTGGCAACCAACCACGTGCGCCGTGCTTCCCCCCCTCTGGAAGGTACCGCGCGCTGCTGGGCTAAGCCATGCCGTGCCGTGCCGCTGCCGGGGGGGAAAGGGGCTACTGAAACCACGCGGGTGCCGGCGCCGCCCGCAGCCCCCCACTGCCAGCTCTGGGAGTGCCCTCGGCCCCCTCGCATGGTAGGAAAAAAGACTGGTTTTACTTTCACTTTCTCCCCACGACACTCATATGTTGGTTGTTACATGATTAGAAAGAAATGAAGAAGATGGGGGCGTGAGGTGCTTTGTGATACCAAGTCACTCAGTGATTTTGTACTGGTTGCAAACAGTTCCATCACTGAATAGCATCCAGTGCAGACAAGAAGAGTTGTCAAGTTGTTTTTCAGAACTGATAAAGAGAATAATTTGAGGTTTCAATTCCAAGTTTTAGTTCCACAGAGATTTCAAAGAAATGATGATTCATATTGTGTTCTGAACAGGAACTTGTGGCAGGTTTTGTTTTAGGATGAGTTCTTTGATTGGAGTCCTTGTTCAGCTTCCATGATGCACTAGTCTATGTTACCATGTCCCACTTATCATGCACTAATGGCATAAAAGGCAATAAAACCAAAGCAACACAAATAGGAAAAAAAAGGTCTAACTAGGGCAAAAGAGCAGATTTGCATAGGTCACCATTAGTAGTCATATATCAGAGACAAAGAAATATTGATCATTTTCATACAGAACTGCCACAAATCACATCTTTCACTATTTTATTTACTGGCACCATAATAATCTGCAATTAAAAATATGCTGTGCTATTTTAATAATATATATTCTGGTCCACAATACAGGTTTTCTGAGAGTTGGAAAAATAAGAAAGGAAAGGAAAGGAAAGAAAGGAAAGAAAGGAAGGAAGGAAGGAAGGAATGAAGGAAGGAAGGAAGGAAGAAAGAGAAAGAAAGGAAGAAAGAAAGAAAGAAAGAAAGAAAGAAAGAAAGAAAGAAAGAAAGAAAGAAAGAGAAAGAAAGAAAAGAAAGACAACTGCTGTCTTCCATTAATCATTAGTTTCTATAGAAATAGATACTGCTCAAGAAATTATAGTAACAAGATTATATTCCTGCATTATTACTAACCAAAGCACAGTGATGAGACGTTTGTGCCAGTGGAAATAAGAAATGTAATTAAGATTATTGTAGTAGAGGATGCTATATCTCATTTGGACATGACAGTCTATAGCTTCAGTTATGGTAATATCATGGGAAGGCTGTTGGCTGTGGATTTTGCTTTAGATGATCCTTTTCATACCACCGTCCAAAAAGCGTCACAGTAACAACTGGTTTCGTTGGTTTTGTCTTACTTATCAAGCGCCCATCATTCAGTACCTGATTGAAAAAGGTAAGAGGATGTGATTAGAGGAGTACCCATATGAACACACTAACAGCTCAGAAAAATGTGACAAAACAGGAAGAAGGTATGTCAGACGATATCTCTTACTGAAACTTGTGATTTTATTAAAAGGTATTTAATAGATCTGATTATTCATTACGACTAACTTCACTTTGGCTGTTTTGAGATAGTTTATTCCATGACTGTCCTGCGGAGGACCTAGCATGAAACAGCTCCAGGGTGCCCCATTACCTCAAACTCTCCAGGGGCCAGCTGCACCCCACTGTACAACACTTCTGGAAAGACGTAGTTGGTGCCAAATGTGCCGCTGAGGGAGAACATCTCAAACTTGGTCTGAGCTGTCTCCACCGGCTGCCCACATGTGTCCAGGTCTGTGCTCCTGCACTTAAGAAGTGTGCATATCTGCGGGGAGGAGAAGACAACAACAATATATTTAGCAAGACAGAAACACTGTGATAGGAAAGCCTTGTGTCATCAAAGCTCGTAAGTGTCAGAGCAGGTCAGAGTCATAGGATATTTTTCATGATCTTTGGGCAACTCCTTTTTAGTTGTACCTTATTTTTTCACCCCTTGATCTAATTTGGAGTATTCCAGACCTGTATTGCCTTAGTAGTTATGAATGGACTGTCTCTGATGTATATGCTGCCATAGCACCTTATTTCATCTCTGAAGCCCAATCCTGTCACTTCCACTAATTTTTCCAGTTACCAGTCCTCTTATTTGAAGGTTCCTTTCCCACATGTTTTAGTAAGATGAGCTTGTGAATCGAAATTTTAGGCAAATGAAACTAAATCCTTTTCATGGGTACACTGTGCAATTCTACACCCAGGTCTGCTCATTGGTATTTGTACATGTTGCTAATGGTACTTCATTAGATGGCCATGGGAAATCTGAATTTGATGTTCTCTGTCCAAATCCTGGTGAATATAGGCCAAGGTGATGAAGTTAGCATTTTCTGTTGCAGTTTTATATTAGTAGTTGCAGCACATAGATAAAAGTAGGAATCACAGTGTTTCCCTATTGTCCTTAATTATCCAACTGTTAAATATTTATGGTCTTCAAGAGGCAATATGAAATAGGGCTAGTACTTCTATTATTCAAGTGATTCAAAGGATGTTGGCTGGCTTTGCTTATAGGTGATGGAGATTTTCTGTTTGTATCAGATATTGGGGGACAGAAACACATTTGCAAAAATCAGAAGTATTATTCATCAGCAAATACAGTTTTGTGTTGAAAAATGCAAATAAGCAGAGAAATAAACAATATGTTCTGAAGAAACAAAAAAATACTGAGGGAAAAAGGAAGAGTAGAAATTCCTGTCTTCTACAAAACATACATTACTAGAGACCTATCAATCAGCTTCCACAACCACAAAAATAAATTTTACAAGCAAGCTCACCAAGAACCTATTTTATTCAAGCTACCTTCCTAAATGAATTAGATGAGCTGTTTGCTGTCTAAGACCTTCCCTCATATCCTGGAGTCTCTATCAGCAGGTATGCAAAGGCCATGTTGACAGACAGAAGTAACTAAAAAACCAGTATAGTCTGCTGGCACAATAACTTAATTATAAAGGCAAAAATGTTTTCAAATATGGCTTTAAGCAAATTCAGTGAGGATGTAACTCACTATCTTCCCAAACTTTTGATCAAAAGAGAGGAAGAGAGGATATTTCCAGGAAAAGTCTCATGCCATTTCAGTAAGCTTCATTGCTATGATTTGGATATTGACAAAAATTAACATCTCTGTGACTCTAAATTATCTCATTAAGATAGTCTTGATTAACTGATGTTTAACAGCAAGTCTTTGATGAAGATATAGTGAGGCCACATGTATTCAGTTCTAGTGGCCTCTACAAGAAAGACAAGGAGCTACTGGAGAGGGTCCAGCAGAGGGCCACAAAGATGATGAGGGGTTTGGAGCATCTCTCTTATGAGGTGAGACTGAGGGAGCTGGGCCTGTTTAGTCTAGAGGGGAGGGTAGAGGGGAGGGAAGGGGAGAGGAGACTAAGAGGCAGGTGCCAAGAGGAGGGTGCCAGGTTCTTTTCTCTGGTGCCCAGTGACAGGACAAGGAGCAGGTGCCATAAACTAAAAACCAAGACATTTCACCTCAACATGAGGAAGAACTTCCTTACACTGACAGTGGCAGGGCACTAGAATGAGCTGCCAAGGGAGGTCATAGATTCCCCCTCTCTGGACAACAATCAAAATCCCCCCTGGTTCCTGTGTTACCTGCTCTAGGTGACCCTGCCTTGGCAGCAGGGTTGGACTAGATGATCTCCACAGGTTCCTTCCAACCCTATTATATATTCTGTGATTCTGTGATACAGAGGAGATTCAGAACACTTACTGCAGATAGTCACAGAAGGGGACCTAAACGTAGCCAATACTGCACATGTAAAAAAAAGTAGTGAATGCACTCTGAGAATTTAAAAGATATTTAGAGACCTCTCCACTGCACTTGTTGGACTTAAAAGTAAGTGGGCTTGGATGTTTTATTAACAACTTTCTATTGCTAACAAATATGACACCAGGACTCCAGCATAGAAGAGAATCATTGTCTTTTTCTGCCACAGAGCTAAAAGTTTCTACCTACTTGCTTCCTAAAGCAAATAACCCCCTCCAAAGAATTACCTGCAGATAGTACTGTCCTTCAACAACATGAAGCCCATCGAAAGCACCTAGCACATAAACTTCATCATTTCGTTTCTCTTCCATCTTGTAGCTCAAGTGACAGCAGAGGTCTTTTTGGCAGACAGTGAGATTTTCTCCAGGCTTAGTGAGCTCAGTGAAAGTGAACTTGTCATGAAAGATGATTCCTGTGAAATCATGGTCATTCTGTGAGAATCTTTTAACACTCAAAGCATATGAGCTCCAGCAGACAGCAGGTGGGGAGGCAGGAGAAAGACGAGGGTGTGCATCTAGTTCAGCAACAAGGAGGTGACCATCTTCTGTTTTCATATTGTAGGAGTATGTCCGGGCCCCATCTGGTGCATAAATACCACTCCCTGAGCAGAATACAATAGTCAGTCCAAGAAGAATTAAAAAAAATATTTTCTTTTTAAGTGTCCCTCCTGCTAGCTCATCCACTATTCTATAAAGATTACAGAAATTTTAATCTTGCCAAAGGTGACCATTAGCAACTCAATATATAGGGCTCATGCTTTGGCAAAGAATAGCATTTTTTCTCCTGGATGAGGTCTGGTCAATGTAGGAAAAGGCAGCAGATATTTGTGTTGTTATACTATCTTATGATTGTATTTATGGCCTCCGCAATTTTCTTTTCTCCTGTATGCAATTAAGTTACTTGGCAATTTCTTTATTCTTGGCTAAGTGATGTTCAAGAACCATCTACAATTGAGATAATCCAAAACACAACACAGGCAAATATCACAGGCCTGTCTTGTTGAACACAGATGGAGAGAGCAGTTGTCCAGCCCCCATTAAACTGGCTGAGAACTCCCTGCAATGTGGGGAATTTACATCTGACCAGTACCAAGCAACCAAGGGAAATCAAAGATCCATCATATCCATCAATGCCGAAGAGCCACATAAAATGGACAACAAGCAGAAGCCTTTTGGGCATGTCAAATGAGAAGCTCAAAGACAATACACAGATTTCACAGCACAGTAAAAATACTGGTCGAACTGAAATACACTATATATATATACACTAATATACTAGAAGCTAAGTTCTAAAAAATCAGTCCTACATTCTAAAATGTAGGACAATTTAGCAGTGTTACTGCAACAGGTCTAAAAATTTGTCTTTAATGCTTTTTTGTAACTATGTTAAATACAGCTACAAATAAGTCTTTCATTTGGCCAAAATAAATGTAGCCATATATGTGGTTTACAAGTATATTTACAGTTCGGCATTCTATCACAGACTTAAAAGTCAAGAGGAAAAGAGCCGAAGTGTCAGAATTTCTTATTTCTTATTACTTGTTTAGAACCATTAAAAGAAAAGAAAATCCTAAGAATTTTGGGCAAAGAAAACAATACAAGTTTTGCTATGCCTTGTACGGCACCAATAGGGATGGAATCTGTCAGGTTTAAAATTTCGTGACTAGGCTCTTCACCTTCCAGATAAACACATTACATTCCTTTTCAAAATCACCTTTTAGCACAGGAAATAGATATTCACGGTTTGAAAGATTTTTCAGACAGAATGAGAATTAAATTACCTGTCATTGCCAAGCTGGTATTGTGAGTATTGGCAGCTAAGAAATTGACATGCATGCCCATAGCCCAGGCAGAGTGAAACTCAACCGCAGTCAGAAACGGCAGGACATTCATCCAAGCTGTCGGGAAGAGCACAGTGTCCACCTGCATCTTGCTCACAACGATCACGGCAGGTTCATGGAAAAGGATGTCAAAGCAAGTGAAAATGCCAAACCTCCCAAAAGGAGTCTCAAAGGTGATGGCTTCTGGCTCTTTTGGGTAATTAAACTGACTTTCAACCATAAAGAGATTATACTATAGGGGAAAGAAAAAAGAGAAGCCAGTTAGAGGAACTTACTGCGATATCCTGGAATCATTCCCTAAAACAGAATGACTTGTGAAAATTTTTGACTTGTGTTGGAAGCCCTCATGTATAGAAAGTTGAGCTAAAATTGTATGATCATAATACCCAAAAGGTGGATATGAGGATACACATATTGCCCTGGCATTTAGCTAGGAAAGCCCCCAGCCAGTACTCAGGTCTGTTGATGTCATCATAAAAATAATCTCTCCACTCTCCTCACCTAGTTTATATTTCTGGTGACTCAAAGGCACACAGAAGGGAAATAAAAATGTAAGAGGAGAGGGAGGTTTTGGTGTCAAGAAACAGAGTTGGCGACCTTGTTGTGGAGACACTCAGAAGTCCTGGAAGTACCCAGCATTAGCATGAAGCATGACACAGTACTGGGAGAAAGTAGAGTAGAGAAGAAAACAAAGGCTGTGCTGATGGGGGAAAGGCAGATTATCTCAACCAACAGAAAAATCTAAGTTTGGGACACTTTCAGCTTTCCACCATTTTCCTTCTTCCTTCACATATATATTTACTAACAATTCTTCATTATTATCCAAGTGGCCTGGGCAATAAATATGGATTCCAAGCCAGAAAAGAAGTTCAAGTTTACTGTACTTATAATTCAGCACCTGGGCCATGCCTGATTGGCATGTGGAGGAGCAGACTTACACTATCAGTGTTCCCCTCACCCAGTTTACTCACAAATAAATATACTGGCTTGTCTCTAAACAAACAAGTGAAATATTGGACCCAAAGAACATTAAATAAACAACTGACTTCACTCTAGCCACATCAGCATGGTATCTCACACACAATTCATAAACAACTTTGGTGGAACTTGCAGGTAGGAACATAACACTGAAAGAACTTCCATTGGGTGCAAATGTTTCAAAGCACTCATCTCTTTTTATACCTGTCGTAGGGTTAAAACCAAAAGTAAAAACGATCTCTGTCCAGC